>PVKP010038888.1:0-20548 GCA_004027715.1 Plecturocebus donacophilus
CTTCCTGTGCGTCTCTCCTTTTTTATGAGAAATAACTGAGCGTCTTCTGAAAACTTCCCTCCTCCAGGAAGTCTTTGTGAATTATCAGGGAAACCTTCTCTCTGCCTCAGCGCATCTGGATGTGGGCTTCCTTTGTTACTCCCCCAGTTCGGTCTTCACACAGTCAGCTTATTTCTCCAGCCACCCAATCACGTCTGTACTCAGTTTCCATCCCATGTCAACCTTCAGGCTCCAGGGAGGCAGAAACTAAATCCACGTAACGATCTTAGCTCAGCACTAGCCCAGCACTGCACCCAGCAAACCTTCATATGGGGCGTGATTTTGCTTTGCGTAGGTGCTGGGCCTGAGTGTCGTGTTGGAAGTAGAAGCCCACAGCCCTGGTCATGTGCTCTTCCTCCTCATCCCCACCTGTTCTTCATGCTCTCGATCTCCACCTGCAGCCTCTGGATCAGTCTGTTGAGCTCCATGATCTCGCTCTTGGTGTTCCTCAGGTCATCCCCATGAGTGCTGGCTGTGGTCTGCACCTCCCCCAACTGTGTCCAGAAAAGTCACACTTGCAGAAAAGGGGTCCTATAGATCACCTGCTGCAACACCTTCATACCACACATGGAAAAACCAGACCACAGGCGTGGACAGACCCAGTGCTCTCTCCCTGCATCAGAGGTCCTCCATCTACGTGAGCTACTGCTTGTTGAGCAGTCACTGTGCACCAGACCCTCTGTTTTATCTCATTCATCCTCACAACAACTTGATGAGAAAGACATTATTATTTCCATCTTATACAAAGGGAAAACTAAGGCCAGGCGTAGTGGCTCACACCTGTAATCCCAGCACTTTGGGAAGCCGAGGTGGGCAGATCACCTGAGGTTGGGAGTTCAAGACCAGCCTGATCAACATGGAGAAACCCCATCTCTAAAAATACAAAATTAGTCGGGCGTGGTGGCAGACATTTGTAATCCTAGCTACTCGGGAGGCTGAGGCAGGAGAACCGCTTACGCCCGGGAGGCAGAGGTTGCAGTGAGCACCTCCATTGCACTCCAGCCTGGGCAACAAGAGCAAAATTCTGTCTCAAAAAAAATAAAAATAAACAAAGGGAAAACTGAGCCTCAGATTGCCTGACTTCCATGACCAAAGTCATCCAGCTATAGAGAGACAGCATGGGCACTTGAATGCAAACATCCCAGATGCTGGAGCCAGTTTCTTTCTTAACCCAGCAGAAAATCCAGGGGAAGACTCAGGTGTAAATGGACCAACTCTGCCTGATTCAGATTTTGGGAATGGGAGGGAAATATACAGAATTCCCTGGGCCTGTGGAGTTAGACTTTGCCCATCACCCTCCCCTGACTGTTTCAGATACTGACTTCAACACCTCAGTGTGATGAAAGCAGAAGCACACGTAGATGCAGAGCCTCTGTGGAGGAGAAGTGGAAGAGTTTCTAACATGAAATCACAGTAAAGGGGATGCAGCGAGAGGGATTTAGTTTAAGAATTTCTCAGCCTTGGCACTCTTAATATTTTGGGCAGGAGAGTTCTTTTTGCAGAGGGTGGCATCCTGTGCATTATAAGATGTTTACAGCAGCCCTGGCCTCTACCCACTAGATGCCAGTTAGCACCCCCCACCCCACTTTTAGGTATGACAACCAAAAATGCCTGCAAATATTTCCAAATGTCCCATGGGGGGAAATGCACAAAGGGCAAGTTCTCGGCCACAGGAGCACCTAGAACTGGGGTCTAAGAGGCCTTGGAGGAAAAGCTGCAGGGGAGGGAAGAGGAGTCACTCTGACAAGGACAGGAATGAGCACGGCTGGAAAAGAAGTCAAGGTCACCACTGAGTGCCCTAGGAGAGAGTGAGCAGAGAGAGGGGCTGAAGCCAGCCTGGGCTGGGTGGAGGGGATGGACCACCTGGTCCAGGCCTGAAAGACCATCAGCTTTTCCTCTTCCAAACCTGTACAAGGAAAATGAATGCAGGATTCCCAAGGTCCCCTTCCCTCAGCTCACAAGAGACACAACCCCTGCCGCCTAAGAAGCTCAGATCCTTACCAGTAAAATTTAGGAATAACAATGGCTTCTTCTTAAGGCTGTTAGGGGAATAATATTTGGAAGAAGTTCTATGTGGCGTGAAATGTTACTCACTTTTGTAATATTTACATCTACTTATCTTTGGCAGCAAAGACTACCTTTGATGGCGCCAATCCTGACAGCACAAACCAAGGCTGGAAAATGAGCCTCTGCAGAGGCCAGCTCTTTTAAAATGACTCTTGCCTTTTCCTCTTCTAACCTGATCTCCAATTCCCTCTGAGGCATGCTCCTCCAAGAACCCCTCCCTCACGGATCTCACCTTCTCCCCTTTACTCAGACCTGACTTCCTAGCTGATCAGCACCTCCTTCTTCCCTTGCCAGGTCAGTGGAGGGAAGGCCAGTTCAGACCAGTGACCCACCAAACCTCAGGACAGCTCCTGATCCTCTCCACCAAGTCACACAAAACCCTCAAGTAAAGTGGATGAGAATGAACTCAGTGGAGAGAGAGAGAAGCAAAACACACCATAAATTCACACCAATGCACACACAGAGATAGACCCATCACAGAACCACAGGCACCCCCACAAGGATGCACACGCTCATCACAATTCCCTGCCCAGGGCACTCTTCCCATGCAGCCCTTCATGCCACAGGCGGGCATCGTCCTCCTCACCACCTTCAAAACCTTGGTGCCTGCCCTATCCCCCAGGGCTTGATTCTTGCTCAAAGCTGCTTGCTGACCTAAGAAACTAAGATACAGCAGCTGGATCCAAATAGGGGCACAGACTGAGAGGAGACCCAGGTCCCAACTCAACTCAGCCACTGAGTCTTCCCCTTGCGAGGCCTCAGCTTCCTCCTCTGCACAATGAGGGCTTCAGACTTGAGTGGGGGATTCACACTGGACCTACTGAAGCCCCAGGGTGCAAAGGAGGTATGAATGGTAGAAAGGGGTGCAGTGGGCAGTGTTCTGGTCTCATCGCCATGGCCATCCTGACACCTCCACACTGATCTCTTAAATAAAAGATTCTGTTGTTTAAAAAAATTTGGAACCCCCTGGGCCCGTGGTCATCCGGGTGACTTCCCATGCTGATGGTGGGGGTTAGCAACATAACACATGAAACCGCTGTCTGTGCTCACATAGGGGCTGATCCTAACTCCAAAATCCAAATCGTGTTTTGATTTCCAAGTGTGGCCTATGCTTTTGTCAAGAGAGGCCCCAGGAGCAAATGAGGAAAGGTCTCCTACCATCCTCCTGTCCCCCACTTGCCATTTTAAATCCTTGCTATTGAAGGGGAACTCTATGGAACAATTCACTGGTTTCCACCCCTTAACTACTGCCAATGACCTTGGCCCAGTCTGAATATGCAAAGTAGTCAGCTTGCATTTTATCATCAAGAACAAATCCCAAAAGGATTGGGATGGAAGTCTGGGGGCTCTGATGAGGACCCATCTCAAATCCCTTCATTAGCAGAGGCAAATCCCACTAATCCCCTATACCTGCAAACTAGAAAAGCCCAGCTATTCTCCTCTGTTGCCTCTTCAAAGAAAACTTAGAGTGCACTGCTAGCCAGGGAGTCGTCAACCCTAGAATTAGCCCAGATGGGCCTTTCCTGGGGGTGAGGGCACAGGGGCCCCAGGAGAGACACTGAGCCCTGCACTCCCTCCTGTTCATGGCCATGGCTATGCCTCGCAGGCTGCCACATGACAGAGGCCCCTCTGCTCTGGGGCAGCTGCACCCTCACCAGTGGGGTCCAAGGGCAGAGGAACAATCTCGCCTGCCATCAGGCAGTCCCAGCTTCTCAGGAAAACTGGGTCCTTGAATGCAGCACTCAGGGCTGAGGCCAGAGCTTCACAATACACAGCATGGCAGCTGGCAGACGATGCCAGGCCGGGGAAGGCAGGTGGGGAGAACAGAGCTGGGACAGAGCTGCGTGCATGGGAGGCTCCAAGGTGAGCACATGATTGAGGCCCTGGGGCAAGTTGGGCATGAGCCAGGAGGACCTCAGCTCTGGTTCCCTGGACAGACCATCCCGCCCTGCGCCCTGCAGTCAAAGAGGAATCTTTTCCATAAGAAATTATTGGTTTGGTTTGGTTTGGTTTTGTCTTGAACAGAGTCTCACTCTATCACTCAGGCTGGAGTGCAGTGGTGCAATCTTCACTCACTACAACCTCTGGGTTCAAGTGATTCTCTTGCCTCAGCCTCCCAAGTAGCTGAGATTACAGGCACCCACCACCATACCCGGCTAATTTTTGTATTTTTGTAGAGGCAGGGTTTCTCCATGTTGGCCAGGCTGGTCTCAAACTCCTGATCTCAGATGATCCACCCACCTTGGTCTCCCAAAGTGCTAGGATTAGAAGTGTGAGACACCAGGCCTGGCCAGAAACTATTCTTCAATACCAGGTGAACTCTGAGCTGAGTCTTGCTGAAGAGGGCCAGCCTCGTGGCATCTGAAACTCAGGAAAGAAGGTCTTGGGCCAGGCCACTGCAGCTCGAAACTTGGCCCAGCCCAGAATGAGAGGGCTCAGAGAGTGAGGCAGCCTCTTCAATATGCCCAGACCTACCCACCCTAGGAGGCCCACAGAGCAGTGACATAGAAAGCACCCTGGACAGAGGCAGGAGCCCCAAGTTCCAGGCTGTAGGCTCCTCTGGGCCTCCTTTTAGCCCATTAGTGGGCTAAAAGTAGCAAATAATGCTAAAAGTAGCAAATAAAAAGATGTAAATGTTATTTCTAGGCCATTTCTTTATTACTGCCTTAATTGCAAGTTTTTGAAGAGTGGGTTCCCTTGGCACATGGGTATAGGGCTCTGGCCCATGTGGATTCCAATAGAATTTGCTAATTTTAGTTCCCATAAAGTGGAGCTGATAAACTTCTGCTCTGACTGTTGAGCCTCTACTCCTGAGCCTGTGGAAGGCCAGGTGAGTGAAGTATAGCAAGGACTTTATAAACTAGAAAGCAGGAGCACCGCAGGAACTAGGGGATCGCAATGGCAGCAGGGAGTCAGGCCACAGAATGCTGCCCAGGTAGGAGATTCTAAATTGACACTTACAGAATTTTTTCAACCTTCATCGCAATCCTCTAGCTCCTTTTTTACAGATGAGGGAAACTGAGGCTCGGGAGTTAAACAACTTTTCCGGGGGCCCACAGCCAATAAGTGGCAGAGCCTGGCCTCCAGTTCAGTTTCTGTCCCAGTCTGGAGCACATGCTATGGACTGAGACACATATGGCTCAGGGCTCTGGAAAGGTTCCCTGTGCAGGCACCAGCAGGAGGTCCTGTGCCTGTTCCTGCCCAGAGCTCGGCTTATAGAACAGGCCCTGACTCTGAGCAATTGACTTGTATTTGATCATGTTTGCAAAGTGGTGTGGAATTGATAGAAAAGGCACACACAGGACTCCGCGTTTCTCTAAGTATAGGCCTTGGCAGAGCACTTTGCATGGTTTTCCAGCAAAGGAGATGGTTTGTGTAGCCCAGCTTGCTCCTTCCTCAGAAGGATCAAGGGCATGATTTTGCAAGCTAATGGGCCAGGAGAGGGCCAGAGTCTACACCTAAAACTCTTTCCCTTCTACCCTAAACCAACTCATTTAGGAACCAGCCAAATGGTTACTGGCCCCACCATGGTAACCATATGACCATATGACCAGCCTGGCTCCTGAACTCTCCTGTCCTCAAACTCCTGGGACACTCATGGTCCCTATAGTGTCTATAAGTCAAACAAAAATACCTTACTTCTCCTCAACCAGTGAGGAAGCCCTGGGAGGGCAGGCCCCATACCCAGCACATACACCCACCCAGCACCCAGCCAACCTTATACAATTCAGAAAGTTCTTCATTCCTAAAGAAGCCAAGCCGTAGCCTCACAAGCATACAAGACAGCACTTAATAGTACCTGGCATTTGTGGAG
Source organism: Plecturocebus donacophilus (assembly GCA_004027715.1). Taxonomy (NCBI): domain Eukaryota; kingdom Metazoa; phylum Chordata; class Mammalia; order Primates; family Pitheciidae; genus Plecturocebus; species Plecturocebus donacophilus. The sequence continues at coordinate 5,921 of PVKP010038888.1, forward strand.
TGTCTTGAACTTGTTAAAGTCCTTTCATTTATCTGCCCTGACAGACCAATGGGCAAACATGCCACACACAGATACACACCCTCTGTGACTCACAGATAAAATACCTTCATACAACCAAATGAAAATGACAAAAGCATTAAGCGTGAAGTAGATTTAAAACTGATGCAGTCAGAAAGTAGAAGCCATCTCAACCTAATCACTGGCTCTGGTTTCTGCCAAGAAGCGTGAAAATTAGAGCGGGGATCTAGAGTCAGGCATAATAGGTGCTCCTGCCCTCTGTTCAGAGAATCCAGGAAGGAGTGTTCAGAAGGGCTTCCCCTAGGACCTCCCTCCAAGAGATATAACATTGACCAGTATCCATTTAGTCATCTCTCCATTCATTCAATCACTCAGTAATGATTTGTGGAGGCACCAGGCTTCCCAACAGATGACAGTGACACACAAAATACAGTTCATGGTCTGTAGGAGCCTACAGTTTTGTGAAGGAAGTACCAGGCATGTAAATAACACCTTAGGTCAAAGTACCATGAGTGTGAGAGGAAAAAGGACTATTAAAGGCATCACAGAGGAGGTAGTTTTGAGTGGGGTATTGAAGGATGAATAAGAGTAGGCCCAGTGGGTGGACAATTCAAAAAAGACACCACTAGTAGAGAGAGGGAAATCTAATGTGGTGGGGAAGTGTTGATAGAGGATCCCCTAAGTTCAGGATAGGCGTCACAGAGGAGAAGGAGAGATGATGAGGAAAGAGCTGGAGGTGCAGGCTGAAACTTACTGCAATGGTGTCTCTGTGCTATGCTGCAGATTTGGAACTTTGCTCTGTGGGCAGCTGCGCATCAGGACCACTAGGCAGCTTTTAAAAATCCAGATCCTCAAGTCCTACTTCCGGTCTTCTGAATCAGAATCTTAGGAAGCACTGCCCGGGCACCTGGATTTTTCCTTTAATTCTGATGGACTAAGTCCCAGAATGTAAGCAACTTTACTAAAGGAGAAAATGTCCCCATTTTTGTAAAAGGCTAGGAGAATGGTAAGAGTCACTTGTCTTCACACAGGACACAGAGTTGGATCTAGTCCCAGGGCTGGGCCAAGCACTCGGCTCTAGACGGAGGTACAAATGCTGCTGATTGGGAAGCAGCACTTCCCAGTCAGCAGGGACTCAAAGGGGCAGGGAGCTATGGAGCACATCGTTCAGAACACGAAAAGGCAGGTGGGCATGGTGGCTCACGCCTGTAATCCCAGCACTTTGTGAGGTTGAGGCTGATGGTTCACCTGAGGTTGGAAATTCGAGACCAGACTAACCAACATGGAGAAACCCCATATCTACTAAAAATACAAAATTAGCCGTGTGTGGCGGTGCGTGTCTGTAATCCCAGCTACTCAGGAGGCTGGAAAAGAAGAATCACTTGAACCCAGGAAGCAGAGGTTGTGGTGAGCTGAGATCTCACCATTGTACTCCAGCCTGGGCAACAAGAGTGAAACTCTGTCAAAAAAAAAAGAACGTGAAAAGGCAAACCACAGACTAGGGCAAAATATTTGCAACACATACGCCTGATGGGTTTCAGAAAGATTATGATCAGCCAGGGAAGCCAGACACAGAAGAACACATCCTGCATGATTGCATTCCTATGAAGCCCTAAACTTGGCATGACTAACCTACAGTGACAGAAAGCAAGCCTCAGCCTAGTGCTGGGGATTGGCAGGTGATTGACTGCAAAGGAGCAGGAAGAGCGTTTTGGAAGATGTTCTATATTTTGGTTGTGATCGTGGTCATACAGGCATTTACGTTGGTCAAAACTCATGGAACTGTACTCTGAAAATGGGTGCATCGTTGCTGTATGCAAATTGTGCCTCAACGAAGTTTTTTAAAAGGGGACCAGAAGAGGAGGCAGGATGGACAGGATAGTTATGTTCAAGACAGCATGAGCTCTGTGCTGTTCTGTGGAATAGCTATTCCCAGGAACTTTACTGCATTTGTGTGTCCCTATGTTCACCAGACTGTAAGTCCCTTAAGGGGGCATCCATGTCACCTCTTGGCCACCACCCCCACAGTACACAGACCAGATTGGTGCTGGATGAAATTTAAATAAATGTATGAGTGAAACTAGAGTAGGTGAACTCACCCAGGCAGCATGAAAAGAGCAGAGCAAAAAAGAAGGTACTCAGGGAGACATCCATTTTTTAATATTTTTCATTTTACTTTTGACTATAGAATATTTCAATTATACTGAAAACAATATAGCAAACACCAGCATGTTCACCACCAAGATTAAGCAGATTTACACCTCTTTTCATATTTTAAATGTTAAAACCCCCAGTGTGAAAAGCCAAACAGTAGAGCTTTCAGAAGAAAGCAGAGAGTATCTCCATGGCCTTGAGGGTATAGACAGGATTCTTAAACAGGACACAAAAAAACACCACACAAAAGGAAAATGTGATGAATTTGAAGAAGTAAAATTTGAATAAGTAATTCTGCTTGCCAAGTTGCTTAATTAAGAGAATGCAAAAACCACCCCAGAATGGGAGAAGATATTAATAATTTACATATCTGACAAAGGACTCATATTCAGAACATATAAAGAATCCCTATAAATTAATAAGAAAAAGACAGACAACCCCATCAATAGAAAAATGTTCAAAAGACAGGACCAAAGAGCGGTGGCTTACGCCTGTAATCCCAGTACTTTGGGAGGTCGAGGCGGGTGGATCATGGGGTCAGGAGCTCAAGACCCGCCTGGCCAAGATGGCAAAACCCCGTCTGTACTAAAAATACAAAAATTAGCTGGGCATGGTGGCAGGTGCCTTTAACCCCAGCCACTCAGGAGGCTGAAGCAGGGAATTGCTTCAACCAGGGAAGCAGAGGTTGCCGTGAGCCAAGATCACACCACTGCACTCCAGCCTGGCGTGCAGTGTGAGACTAGATCTCAAAAAAAGAGGAAGGAAGGAAGGAGGGAGGGAGGAAAGAAGAAAGGAAGGAGAAAGAAAAAGAAAGAAAGAAGAAAGAGAAAAAGAGAAAGAAGAAAAGAAAGAAAGGAAGGCGGGAGGGAGAGGGAGGAAGGAAGGAAGGAAGGAAAGAGGAACTCTACATCATTAGCCACTACGGTACATGCAAATTAAAACCACAAAGATACATAACAGTCCCCATCCAGAAAAGCTAAAATACAAAAGAAAGAAAATGCCTAGTGTCAGTAAGAACTGCCCTGCCTTCCTGGAGCTACTGTGGGAACCGTCTGGAGTATCTACTAAAGCTGAACATGTGCATACCCTATGAACAGCAATGCCACTACTAGGTACACACAAAGACACGGAGTGCATATGTGATTCCCCAAGGGCCATGTATGAGAATGCTCAGAGCAGCTTTGTTTCTAGTAGCCTAAAGTTGGAATCTAATCCAATGTCCATCAATAGTAGAGCAGATAAATAAATCAGGGTTTAGTCACTCAGTGAAATACTAATAAGAATGAATCATCTACAGCTTCTTGCAACAATACAGATAAATCTCCCTAAGTTTATGTTGAGCAAAGAGGCCAGACACAAGCTGTATGATTCCATCTATATGAAGTACAGAAACATGAAACTCACCTAAGCTCTTGGCAGTCAGAATAAGGGTTTCCAGGGAAAGTGTTGGGGGAGTGGCTAGAAGGGAACACAGGGCAGGGGCTTCCAGAGTGATGGGAACCTCTGCTTCTTGATCTGATTGTTGATTACGTGGGTGAGTTCAGTTTGAGAAAATTCATTAAGCTGAACATAGAAGCTCTGTGCTCTTTTCTGTCTGTATATTATAGTTCAATAAAAGATTTTTTAAACGTTGCAGAGCTCCAGCATTCAGTTTGTAGACACAGGAAGAGAAGGCAACAGAAAGATCTGAGAAGGCAGGGAAAGAGAGGAGAGAGAAAACTGGAGAAAGGGGATGGATGACAGCATTAGAGGCCTCAAAGGACTCAGAAAATGACCAAAACCAGGCCACCATGTTAACACTGAGGAAGGCCCTGGAGACTTTAGTTGGGCTGTCGATGGAGTGGGGGAGCAGGATCCCAGTGGCATAGGGCAGGGCTTCTGCTTCTTGATCTGGGTGTTGGTTACATGGGTGGGTTCAGTTTGAGAAAATTCATTAAGCTGAACATGTAAGATCTGTGCTCTTTTCTGTCTATATATTGTAGTTCAGAGTGGGATGCACTGGTCCAACTAGAGCCTTCTGGCTCCTCCCTGGGAGAAGTGAGAAGAATCACAGGAGAAGCACTGGGATCCCTGGTGTCACCTGCCCTGAGTCAAACAAACCAACAGCTCCCGCAGGACCCTCCCCAAGAGGTGGCAGATACAGACCCTGGGGGCTTCAGAGTGTCCAGAAGGGAGGACCAGGCCACAGCCTGTGGATCTCCAAGTCCCATCTCCTCTGCACATCTGAGCCAGGCTTGGAGAAGCAAGGAGACTGGGGGTGGGGGTGTGTGGGAGCATGCTGTGGGCCAAGAGGGTGTGGAGACCCAGAGGCCCTGGACCCCCTCTTTCAGTGGTGGTGCAAGGACTGGCTCAGCTGAGGGGACTGAGGATTTGAGGGTCCAGCAGTAAGTCAGAAGGGACTGAAGGCCAGGACCCTGCTGGGCCAGTGCAGGTTTGTGGCACAAGGCCTGGAGCAGCAAAGTGATGCTCAGGTGGCTGCAGGGTGTGCGGGAATGAGACAGGCTGCAGAACGAGGAGTCCAGAGGGCCTGGGAATGCTCAGCCCATTAACTAGGGGTGGAGTGTCAGAGCAGATCTCCAAAATGAAGAGGCCAGATGAGATATCAGAAACCAGGGCACAGAGCAGGGCTCCAGGAGTGGTGGGTGGGCTGGTACCACCTCCACCTTGCCAGGTGCCACAGGCCCCTCCTCCCTCACTCCACTCCATCTATGCCTTATGATGCCCTCTGCTCCCAACATGTTGCTCTCTGAGGACGCAGCTTCTTTCTCTTCCACTCTCCTTTCCTTCCCCTGTCCCTGATCCCATCAACCCTGCAGAGTGACAGTCAAAACCCACTGACTGTCAAGGAAAATGCAGTGAAACACATAGCAATTTATTAGAGAGGAATAAATGGAGACCTTGCAGAGGGAGAAAATGAGGGCAAATTGCAAAGCAAGCTGAGGGCAGAGCTAAGAGCAGAGAGAGCTGTGACCAGTGAGGGACCTTCTGATAGAGGCTCCACACCCACAGGAGGGGAAAGAAGCTCTACCCTGAGCCTAAAGTGTCTGGGGCCTAGGAAATGAGGAACAGAGACGCAGAAAGCTAGGCAGGTGGGGGCTGCAATGGCCAGGGCCATCTGTTGAAGCAGGAGGGTATCAGCTCAGAATTTGGTGTAGGCACACTGGCTGATACTGGTGGTGATCTGGATGATCCTGGCTAAGGAAGAGGAGGCGCCACTGGCTCTCAAGCTCTAGCCCCCAGGGACTTGTCTGCTGGTGGACTGGGTGCTCAGGCCCCCACCTACACTCTGACCCCAGCCAACCACTGGCTTCCATGGCTGGAGATGCTGCTGTTGCGGCCAGTCACCCCGGAACCAATTGTGCTGGCATTGTGAACCACAGCTACAAGGAGACAGCGGTCACCCCTCTGCCCCGTGAGGTGCTGGAAGGTGGTGAGACAAGGATATAGGGAAGGTGGAAGTGCCAGGAGCTAAGGGATGGGGAATGAGAGGTGCGGGAGTATTAGAAGGCAAGGTGGCCTCAGTACGTGGTGAGCAGGTGAGCTCAGCTATGGCAGAGTCAGACAAAAGGTGCCCCCTGTCATGGCACAGGCTGCAGCAGCACTGCCTCCCCAGAGCGTGAGGCTGACTGGGACCTGCTGGCACCACCATGGCTCTGGCCAGACACCAGGATGGCAGAGCGGCTGCTGAAGCCCTGGGTGGCCTGGGAGGCCCCACTGGACTGCTGACTCATCATTTTCTCTGGATGCAGGAAGATGTTCTGGTTCAGAAAGCCTGAGGAAAGGGCACCTACTGATGCAAGGAGAGAGGTGGCCCTTTTTAAAAGTTCCAGTGGATTGGCTTACTAATTTAACAATTTCCTGAGCTTGATTTTCTAGCCAAACAGGCCAATGCCTCAAATCCTAAATATGCTTTAATCCCAATCCTGTAGTCACCCATTGCTTTGATTGTTCTCTGGCATTGGCCTCATTTTGCCTTCACCAAATCCAAGGTAGAAAAACACTTAGGCTCCCTGCAATAGATGGGCTGCTTCCTACCGGAACCCAGCCCCAAACCTCAGAGCATTTGCTATAATTAGGTGATTTCCCATGTTCCTCCCATCTCCAGTGACCTGGGTCATTGACTTCTGCGTGTCAGATCCCAGCTCTTAAAACATAAAACGGTTCACAGGAGACCTTGTCTCAGGTAATTGGGCAGTGTGGTCCTTAGAGAAAGCCCTTCAGCTCTCCTGGGAACCACAGCCACTGCAGTGGGGTCCTCGGGATGCCGGGGCCATCCAGAGCCTCTAAAGTAATGCTTTCCCTTTTTGTCCTGAGGAAATGACACTCCTTACCTCTGGAGGGTGCCCAGCCTGCAAGGACAGGACTCTCTGCCCTGTATATATGGGGCTTTACCCACAATCATCTCAAGCTTTGGTGGTTCTGAATGAAGCCTAACTCCCACCCAGAACATCAAATGAATGCACTGTATATTCTAGGCTCTCACCAAGGACTTGAAAACTCATGCTGGGCTGAGTGGGCACATGAACTTTTGCAGGGGAAAAAAGGAGAGGAGGAAGCTAACGCGTCCCATGCAAGCTATGTTTCCACCTCAGCATCTTTTTTCCTTGTTCCAAGCTCAGCTCAGGGCCTGGAGCATGGAATGTCTGGTCAAGGCATGGGAAGACAGGCATACTAACTACCACCTCTAGGTGCATTCTTTTGGGACCTGTTTCTCTCTCCTGCCAGGGTCATTTGTCATGCCTGACTTGAGCACATTAGAAAACCAGCTGACTCTTGTTTGTTCACATAATTGGTGAGAGAAGAAGCTTCAGTGGCATGAAACAGCCACTCAGCCAGGCTTTGGAGCCACCCACACACGCTCACCTGTCCTCAGCCTCTAGGTGCCAGGTTCCCAGCGCACTCAACCCCTTGCCCCAGTCAGAGCCCTTCTGTTGGCAATCAAGCACTCGCTTACATGGCATCAAGAAGATAACAAAGAGTGAATGGAGGCACCAACTTGAACCCCATACCGTGTCACAGGTAACAGCAGGCAAACCACACAGATAACGAAGACGTAGAAGAGCAACTGTGTCCCCCACAGTGGAATTAGCACAGTGGGGAGTGGAATTCGTGGATTTGAGCAGAGCAGTAACACCATCTGATCTGTGCTTTAGGAGGAACACTTGGATTCAGGCTGCAAAATGGCTCAGAGAGAGGCTCTTTTTGATTTATTGGAAAAGGGGCATTTAAATCCAGGAGAAACCAGGCACAGTGGCTCACACCTGTACTCTCAGCACTTTGAGAGGTCAAGGCAGGAGGATTGCTGGAGCCTGGGAGTTCAAGACGAGGCTGGGCAACAAAGCAAAGCCTCATCTCTACAAAAAAATAAACAAATTTAACATTTGGGCATGACATCTATAGTCCCAGCTATTTGGGAGGCTGAGGTGGGAGGATCACTTGAGCCTGTGATTTCAAGACCAGCCTGGGCGACATAGTGAGACATCATCTCTACAAAATCATAATTTTTAAAATGTTTTGCCAGGTATGGTGGTGCATGCCTGTAGTCCCAACTACTCAGGAAGCTGAGGTGGGGGGATCACTTGAGCCCAGGAGGTCAAGGCTACAGTGAGCTATGATCATGCCCCTGCACTTTAGCCTAGGTGAAAAAGCAAGACTTGTCTCAAAAAAGAAAAAAACTGCCAGTATCAAACACTCCTGAGAATGCAATGTGACTGGAACCTCCACACATTGCTAATGAGAATATAGAAAGGCATAACCACTCTTAAAAAGAGCTTGACAATTTCTTACGAAGTTAAAACATACACTTTCACCATACAACCAGAAATCCCATGCTGGGCATTCTGGGTATTTACCGTAGAGAAATGAAGACTTATGTTCACATGACAGCCTGTTCATGATTCCTTATAGTAGGTCAATTTACAATCACTAAAATGTGGTAGCAACCCAAACGTCCCTCAAGAGGTGAAGAGGTGAACAACCCATAGCATAGCCCACAAATACCATGGAATATGCTCAGCAATAAAAAGGAGCACACTATTGATACACCAGCAACTTCGGTGCACCTCAAAGGCAGTATGCTGAGTGAAAGAAGTCAGTCTCAAAAAGCTACATACCATATGATTTATTTACACGAAATTCTCAAAAAAAAAAAAAAAAACTAAACTAAAGTGACAGAACAGATCTGTGGTTGCCAGAGGTTGCAGGGGAGGGGAGTGAACAACTATAAAAAATAACATGAGGGAGTTTTAGGGGGAGATGAAACTGTTTACACCCTGATTGTGGAAGTAGGTACATAAATCTATACATGTGTAACTGTGTTAACATTGACAGAACTAGAGGCAGGGCGCAGTGGCTCATGTCTGTAATCCCAACACTTTGGGAAGCTGAGGTGAGAGAATCACTCAAGCCCAGGAGTTCAAACCCAGTCTAGTCAACACAGCGAAGTCCCATCTTTACAAAAAAATATAAAACTTAACCAGGCATGGCGGCATATACCTTATTAACAATTTTTTTACGAAGTTAAACATACACTTACATGTTCCAGCTACTCAGGAGGCTGAAGTGGGAGGATCACCTGAGCCCAGGAGGTTAACGCTGCAGTGAGCCATGATCCCACCACCACACCCCAGCCTGGGCAATAGAGTGAGACCTTGTCTCAAAAAACAAAATGTATATAGAACTATACAGCCAAAAAGTCCATTTTAATGTATGACACATTTTTTAAAATATGGACAAAGGATGGAGAAACACGTTAAACAACATCACAGAGTGGAGAGAAAAAAACACTAACTCAATAGGGTGCTAATTCTACATACAGAGGACCAGGTTTCTTCAACAAACAAATCACAAGAAACAAAAAGAAGGAGGGGAATTCCCACACATCCACCAATTGCAATGTATGAACATTATTTAGACCCTGATGCAAACCAGCAATTTTAATGAAAGCATTCATGAGACATTAGGGGAAATGTGAAACCTCACTAGATATTTGATTCTATTAAAGAATTAACGTTTATCTTGTTAAGGGTGATAAGGTTATAGTGGTTATATTATTTAAAGGGTCCTTGTCTTTTACAAAAACTTACAAAAATATTTATGAATAAAATAATATGGGGCCAGGTGTGATGGCTCTCACCTGTAATCCCAGTACTTCGAGAGGCTGAGGTGGGCGGATCATGAGGTCAAGAGATCAAGACCATCCTGGCCAACATGGTGAAACACCATCTCTACTAAAAATACAAAAATTAGCTGGGCACGGTGGAGTACGCCTGTAGTCCCAGCTACTCAGGAGGCTGCAGCAGAAGAATCGCTTGAACCCAGGAGGCAGAGGTTGCAGTGAGCCAAGATCACGCCACTGCACTCCAGCCTGGTGACATAATATTATTAATAAGACTCCATCTTAATAATAATAATATGATGTCTGAGACTTGCTCCACCATAATCTAGAGACGTGGAAGGGGTAGAAATGAAATAAGATGAGTTTATTGTTGAGCTGGGTGCTGGGTACAGAGGTGTTTATTACACTATTCTACTTTAATATTTGACATTTTCCATAAGAAAGTTTTTGTTCATTCCAATTTTTTCGGTGCACACAAAAAAGACAGTTTTGAAGAGCCACCTTGCCTTAGACTAATTATGACAACTTTCTTTCCTATTACAAATAAGCAGTTTTTACTGTAAGTAGCCGTTTCTATTTCCAGTACACACAAGTAAGGACATCTTTGCATATAGCTCAAATATATGGCTTGGCTGAACCTAGTAAGAGTAACAAGTAAGTTGGGTGGCAGGATCAGAATCCAAAAATAATCTGACAGTTTGAAGCTTGAGCCAAAACCAGTAAGAAAGATTTAACAGAGACTAATGTGAAACCCCACACATGCATTCAAGCAAAACAGCTGCACAGTTCACCACTGGGAAATAAGGTTTCACAACGGCTTGTATAAAACTGTGCCAGCTCAAGGTGAGTCAGTGGCAGAAAGTGGCTGCTAAAATTACCTGCGAGGTCAGAGAATGCACAATGACAAGCTCTGTGCTCACCCTTTGCTGAACTAGTCAGGCTTCACCTGCAGTGTTTGGTTCTAGGCACCTGGAAGATGTCTATGGGAGAGCACCAAGGATGGCTGGGGCATCCCCCACCTGAGAGGAGACAGAAATGTCCCACCTGCAGAAGGACCCTGATAAAGAGGGAGACCTTCCTTAAACATTTGTAGACTCTCATGCACAAAGGGATGTAGAGTTGTTCCCTATGGCCTCAGAAAAACTTGGACCAATGAGTGGAATTTACATGAAAAGACTCAGCTGAACATCCTCTGTGAGAGGAAGAGGAGTTCCCCACCACCACAGGGTGGGCTGCCACTGCAGACAATGTTTTAGGAAGGACATAGATATCTAAATGGAGGCTCCTCTTGATGGCCTCTCAAGTCACTTCTAGCCTTGAGTTTTATTTCCCAAAAACCAACTAACAGTGGTAACCCTGAAAATAGCAATAGCGATATCACCCATGTATTAAGTATCTTGTTCTAGGAGCTGTGCCAAGCTCCAGCATGCATTACATCATTTAATCAGGCCATCAGTCAGCAAGTGCTTAGTGAGTGCACATGTCCTGCTCAGTATTGTGTAACACAGAAACACCATCTGATACAGTTGCTTTCCCTAAAGAATTTAGAATAGAGTTGCTAATCAAAATTTGCATACACATAGTACAATATGGGTATGAACGTCTTTTGTCTTATAAAGTGTTTTTTACATATATTACTTCATGTGTTCTTCAACACATCCCTGAGAGTAAGATATTCTTTTTATTACCACCTTAATGAATAACAATAGCTAATGTTTTAAATCACTCTCCTCCTCTGGGACTGTCCAATTTCTAATGTGGCTCAGCATGAACCTAGCCTCAATCAAGAGAAGGCTAGCTTCTTAGATTTTTTTATTTTTATATCCTTCTCATTACAATAATAAGAGAGTTAACTTAAAATAATAATCCATGTTAAAATAGGAAGTAAATATAATACTCTAATCGCCAATGACAAATACTCTCAAGTAGCAGGAGATAGAAAGGAAAACATGTCAATATGCATAGTTTTAACTATTCATAAAGACTTAGAGACAATTTTTTTTGGTCTTGGTTTTATGGGGAATGTAACAAAATAGACAAAGTCTGAGACTATTTTAGAGTCGGGCTTTGGACCAAATGTTTACCTGAGCTTGGACAGAAAATTTATGCGCCCAAATGCAAATAATCAGGGCTGACGTAGGGGATGGGAAGAGTTGATTTTGGCGGAAGTTACTATAATGTTGGCCTCCCGAAACAGAAAAGGCCACCGGACACCTGGGCCAGATTTCAGCACCAAGGACAGAGCACCGCTTCCCGGATGGCTTCTGAAGACTCAAAGACCTCTCAATAAAGTAACGGTGTGCCATTGAAGATCAGAAACACACCCCACACACACACTCTATGTTGAAGAAACAGAACTACAGCTATGTTATTAGTATGGTATGAGAGTGACAAGCATGGATTCTGGGGCCCAACTGCCTGTGTTCACACACTGACTCTACCACTTGCTAACTGTAAGCTGTGACACAATGTAACCTTACCTCTCTATCCCTCCTTTTCCACATCTGTAAAGTGAGGATAACCACACTCACCTCATAGTGATGGCTACGGCTGTAACAGGGCGGCACAGCTGGGGCTGCACACTCCATGGAGCCAGTGGGAGCCCCACCTCTTCTGAGTTGGGGCGGGAGCTCCCAGGTACTGCTGCATCTGCCCAAATTGTGGCTGCAGACCCAGGCCTCCTGCTCTACTGAGCAGGCAGGATCCCTGCCCTTCTGGGAGGGGCTACAGCCGCCCAAAGTGTGGCTGTGGATCGGAGCCTCCCTGTGCTCTTTAGGGGGCCAGGAGTAGGCAGGATCTGCCCTTCTGGGTGCAGCTGCAGCTGCAGCTGCAGACCTGGGCCTCCCACTCTGCAGAGCAGGCAGGAGCCAGGGAGAAGTGAGAGCCATGCCCCTTCCAAGTTGGTGGGGCAGGAGCCCCTGGGTACAGCTACCACTGACCTCCCAGGAGCAGGACCTGGGCATCTGTGCAGCCTGCACCCTCAGGGGCTCCAGAAGGCCCCCCTCCAGTCCCTGCTGGTTCAGGGGGTGTCTGCTTCTACTGCAGCATAACATATTACAATTTAATAAAGAAAAAAACAGCTGAAAGAAGGAAAGGCAGAGTTTCTATATAAGAAAACATAAAGGCAATAGTGGCATGGCTCAAGTCCAACCCCCTAACTTGACAATGTCTATCTGGACCCCTTCTTGGCTTGGCTTTGAACCTCCAAGGGGATGAGACTGTGGTGTCACTGACTCTGAGGAGAAAGGAGCTATTACAGAGGAGTGGCAAAGGTCAGGAGTGTGGAATTCTGATCCACAGAGAGACTTGGGTTTCTGAATTGGGCATCCTTCCCAATAGTCGTGGAGTTGATGCCCCCTTGGACACCCTGGGCACCTCTGTTGCTCCAGCCAACACTGCTGGAGCTGCCACTGACCCCCATACTAATGTTCTTGCTGCCAGAAGTGTGATTGACCACAATTGCAATATCAATGGGCTTCTCAGTCACAGTCTGTCTTCCTAAATGCCCATTGCATGCCAATCCTGTCTGAGAAATGACTGGTCAAGGAAAGCCAATGAAAAGAGACTACAAAAAAAGACCAAAAAAAAAGGCGAGACAACACTCCTATGGGCGTTTCCTGTCTGAGGGAGGCCCAGAACATACACTGGATGGGACATCAGATAAATCCTACCTAAATATGACTTATGTGAGTCTGCCTTTGGTTACTCTAAGAATAAGGCTGTAGAAGACAATTCTAGGGTAGAAAAGCTGATACAAAGCCATGAGAAATCATCTAAACTGATAGAAAATAAGTGCACAGCATACTCACAAATATACACTGGATGCTGGCCCTCCCCAGACATCCTATTCAGGAACAAAATAAATATCATGGTGAAATTACCCAGGTGGGACAAGGTCTTTTTGGAATTAGACCCTGGGATGCCAGGATACAATGATATGAGCTCCAGCATCAGGGACTGAGGTTAGACATGAGAAGGGACTTTCTAATATTCTAGGATGGGGATGCAGAGAAGAGAAATGTAATATGCCTCTGGATATGTAGCTCTATCACTTTGGGCTTGGTTGCCTCATGGGCAAAACTAGGATAATATGCCTCTTCATCAGTGTGTGTGATGAGTAAATCAAGCTGGGTAGAGTATCCCACACAGGGCCCATCCCATACCATAAGTGACACAGCTCCTATCTGCATCATCCTTCTGGGCCCATGGCCAGCATCTAGGTGCAGGTGTCTTTTTTTTAAGATAGGGTCTTGCTCTGTCACCCAGGCTGGAATGCAGTGGTGCAATCATGGCTCACTGCAGCCTCACACTTTTGAGCTCAAGTGGTCCTCCTCTCTCAGCCTCTCAAGTAGCTGGGACTACAGGCACGTACCACCATGCCTGGTCAATTTTTTATTATTTTCAGTAAACATGGGGTCTCACTGTGTTGTCCAGGTTGTTCTTGAGTTCCTGGCTTCAAAAGATCCAGCCCCAACCTCCCACAGCACTAGAATTACAGGCATGAGCCACCACAGCCAGCTGGCCAAGTATGTTTTCCAGGGACCTGTGCCAGCCTGATCCACTGAGTGGGAAGAATTTACGCTGTTTATGACAGCCTGTCAAACTGCAGTAGGTCATGAGTTTGGATGTGGTTTACTGCTCTCCAGAGATCCACCCAGAGTCTCTAGTCTCCATTTGCTCCCATCCACCCCCACCAACATGATCTTATGCAAGTACCATTTCCAACATGTCACTCTCCTACCCAAAAGATAACTAGCCTGCCTCTTCTAGCAGAACGAACTCCTCTTTTGACATTAATGCCTTCCCCTTTCCTTTTTTCTTTCCTCTATCCTTATTCCACCACTTTTTTTATATACTTTAAGTTCTGGGGTACATGTACAGATCATGCAGGTTTGTTACATACATATACATGTGTCATGGTGGTTTGCTGCACCCATCAACACGTCATCTACATTAGATATTTCTCCTGATGTTATCCCTCCCCAATCCCCCCACCCCCTGCCATCCCTCCCCTAACCCTCCCTCCACCCCACAACAGGCCATGGTGTGTGATGTTCCCCTCCCTGTGTCCATGGGTTCTTATTGCTCAACACCCACTTATGAGTGAGAATATGTGGTGTTTGGTTTTCTGTTCTTGTGTCCATTTGCTGAGAATGATGGTTTCCAGCTTTATCCATATCCCTGCAAAGAACATGAACTCATCTTTTTTATAGCTTCATAGTATTCCATGGTATACATGTGCCACATTTTCTTTATCCAGTCTATCATTGATGGGCATTTGGTTTGGTTCCAAGTCTTTGCTATTGTAAACAATTCCACCACTTTTTTTTTTTTTTTGG
>PVKP010038889.1:0-20547 GCA_004027715.1 Plecturocebus donacophilus
GCAAAGCTTGTCTCAATCAATCACAGCAACTCTGGGGCTTTGAAGCTGCCCACGACTCCCACTGACTGGAGGGGAAGACAGACGTGGAGAGACCACAGAACACGTCTGGCATCACACGACTAACCAGTGATGGAGCCAGCACTTGCGCACAGGTCTGGTCCAGGTTCCGTGGTTTCACGTCTGTGCAGCCTGCTCCCAGCTGCTGTGCACAAAGCAATCTACTTTTTGGTGTATAGCTACACAAACTCAAAATGCAAATTATCTTTGAAATTAATCATTCTGGTATTCACTTGCCTTAAAAATAGAAAGCCCTGTATCTTCCGCTGGCAGTCTACTCTCGCCTTGAATTCTCAACCAACCAACTAACCAATCGATCAATCCATCCATCCAAAAAAAATCCCTGGGGACTTGGTGGCAGTTTCCTTGCTAAGGGGAGGGCAGGTTCCTGACATTGCTCCACGCTGCCACGTGGTGGCGCCGTTGACGCCTGGTCCAACAAAATCTGAAGTTGAGTGGGGTTTGCTGCTGGCCTGGCCCTCCCGGCAGGGGCACCGCGACCCAGAGGGGAGCCCACTCCCTCAGACCCAGGCCAGGGGTGTCCTCTGCTGTGATCCCCAGGCTTGGCGTTTTTTCCCAGGGACCCTCCTAGAGTGAGAGTGTCAGGGCCCTGTGACCACATGTCTAAAAAGCAAAGGCTATAAATCAAGCTAATATGTGTAAAACTATAGTTTTTATATGATTGCAACTTGGCAAAATATCATAGTGGCTGAATTTAATGATTGTTCATGTCTGGGTGTGATGTTGATGGGTTGGCGTTGTTTGCATGAATTATAAAGTCATAATTCATAAACTGTTATTTATTCTGCAAAATTTATTTTTCCTGCCTTCACTTTAGCAAAACCATTAATTATGTTGAGACAATGAGATTTTCACAAATTTATGTTCAAATGATAGGAAAGCCAAGTTAGACCTTTCTTGAATCATCAAAATAGTTGTTTTATGCATATATATTACATTTTAAAATTCAATTTGGAGAAGCTTTGCTCTGCTGAGATAGTAATCACTGGAATCATTACTCAAGTTCTTTTTTTTTTTTTTTTTTTTTTTTGAGATGGCGTCTCCAGGCTGTTGCTTAGCCTGGAGTGCAGTGGCGTGATCTCAGCTCACGGCAGCCTCTGACTACTGAATTCAAGCAATTCTCCCACCTCAGCCTCCTGAGTAGCTGGGATTACAGGAGTGCGCCACCACACCCGGCTGATTTTTGTATTTTTAGTAGAAATGGGATTTCACCATCTTGGCCAGGCTGATCTTGAATTCCTGGCCTCAGGTGATCCTTCCACCTCGGCCTCCCAAAGTGCTGGGATCACAGATGTGAGCCACTGTACCTGGCCTCATTACTCAAACTCTTCAGGCAATATTTAGGTTTGGAAATCAATCACAAATTATACATAATATGATCAAATAATGCCATGGGTCACATATGATAAAGTTCCATTTGTGTGGAAAACATTGCAAAATATTTTATTTTGTTTTGTTTTGTTTTTTTGAGATGGAGTCTCACTCTGTCACCAGGCTGGAGTGCAGTGGTGCAATCTCAGCTCACTGCCACCTCTGTTCCCTGGTTCAAGAGATTCTCCTGCCTCAGCCTCCTGAGTAGCTGGGATCACATGTATGCACCACCACGCCCAGCTAATTTTTGTATTCTTAGTAGAGATGGGGTTTCACCATGTTGGCCAGGATGGTTTTGATCTCTTGACCTCGTGATCCTCCTGCCTCGGGCTCGTAAAGTGCTGGGATTACAGGTGTGAGCCACCGCGCCTGGCCGCAAAATATTTTAGTACTTTGATTTCATAATGAAAATTTTCATCACCTTTGTGAGTAGTGGTTTTCACTCGATCTCACTGTCCTTTTACAGCAATATCTAGCTCAACAGCCAAGTACACAGGAGGGAAACGGTGTTACACATCCCTATAGAGGAACAGAGGAGGAGAGGGCTGCACTTAGTCTGTGGCTCCTGGGGCGAATGCCAGTGCTCCTGTTCACTTTGCCTGCTGACTTGCTTATTCAGGGAATGGCGTTTCCATGTGTTCGTTCAATTTTTTTATTATAATGTTATTTTCAGGGATTATAGTTTTTTGTTTTTGATTTTCTGTGAGAATTTTTCTATTTGCTCTGTCAAGCACTGCAAAGCTATCTTCTGCCTGGGACCAAATGGATATTAGTAATGGAGATTTCCAC
Source organism: Plecturocebus donacophilus (assembly GCA_004027715.1). Taxonomy (NCBI): domain Eukaryota; kingdom Metazoa; phylum Chordata; class Mammalia; order Primates; family Pitheciidae; genus Plecturocebus; species Plecturocebus donacophilus. The sequence continues at coordinate 2,239 of PVKP010038889.1, forward strand.
AACTCAAGACAGATCTAAATTCAGACTCCTAACCAGTATGTGGCAAGCAGGATTCTAACATGGCCCCAAGAATCCTGCCCCCAGTGTAAAGTCCCTAAAGAATTCCTTCCTATTTAATGTGTGCAGAATCAGTGACTATGATAGGATGTCACTCCTGTGATTGTCACAATTCAGTTGATGTTGAGTTAATCAAGAGGGAGACTATCCAGGTTAACCTGGGTGGGTCTGGCCCACAGAGAAGCCTTTAAAAGGAGGTGAAGCTTCATGGAGATGTGGCCCAGAAGATAGCAGACTGTCACGTTGCAGACTGTTTGTAGGGTCTGATATGGTTTGGATCTGTGTCCCCACCCAAATCTCAGGTGGAATTGTAATCCCCAGTGTTGGATATGGGGCTGGGTGGGAGATGATTAGATCATGGGGGCAGTTTCTCATGGTTTAACACCACCTCCTTCTTGCTGTCTTCACCACACTGGGTCCTGACCAGATCTGGTTGTTTAAAACTGGATAGTGGCTGGGCACAGTGGCTCACAACTGTAACCCCAGCACTTTGGGAGGCCAAGGTGGGCAGATCATGAGGTTAAAAGTTCCAGACCAACCTGACCAACATGGTGAAACCCTGTCTCTATTAAAAACACAAGAATTAGCGGGTCGTGGTGGTGCACGCCTGTAATCCCAGCTACTTATGAGGCTGAGGCAGGAGAATCATTTGAACCTGGGAGGTGGAGGTTGCAGTGAGCTGAGATCACACCACTGTACTCCAGCCTGGGTGAGAGAGCGAGACTCCATCTCAAGAAAATAAAAAAAGTGAATAGCACCTCCTGGCTCGCCTCTTGCCCCTGCTGTAGCCATTAAGACATGTCTGCTTCCCTCCACCTTCTGCCCTGATTGTAAGTTTCCTGAGGCCTCCCCAAGGCTGAGCAGATGCCAGCATCATGCTTCCTGTACAGCATGTGGTACCATGAGCCAATTAAATCCCTTTCCTTGTAAATGACTCAGCCTCTGGTATTTCTTTATAGCAGGGTGAGAGTAGATTAACACACAGTCCGTGTGGCCAGCAGCAAGCATGGTCTCCAGAAGCTGAGACAAGTCCAGGGTGGCCTGCAGCCAGCAAGAAAGTGGGGACCCCAGTCTTGGAACTGCAAGATGTAACTGAATCTTGGAAATTGCAAACTGAATGAGCTTGGGGAGAACATGGAGCTCCAAATGATTATAGCCTGGTGAGACCCCAAGCAGAGGGTCTTCTTAAGCTGTGCTTGGACTCCCGACCCACAGAATTTCTGGGATAATAAATTTGTCTGGACTTTGTCACGAAATTTTGGTGATTTGCTGTGCTGCAATAGAAAACTGTACAGTGTGGGGCACTGGCAGGGCTATGTTTGTTTCCTCGGGTCCTAGGTGGAGACTTACTTCCTGGCCATCTCTCCACGACAGTGGAAGGAGTTTCCACCACCCTTGCTCCCTGAAGCAGCCCCCAGTTAGGGACTTCAGAGACGGCCCCTCCATTGCACTCCAGCCTGGGCAACAAGGCAACAGCAGTGAAACTCTGTCTCAAAAAAAAAAAAAAAAGAAAGAAAGAAAGCAATGGGATTGGTTTTTGTGTTTTGATTGTGTATCCTGAAAACCAGCTGAATTCACTTCTTAGTTCTGGTAGTTGTTTTTAATTACTTGAGTTTTTACATAGACAATCACATCATTTGCAAACAGGAGTGGTTTTTATTTCTTTCCTTTCCCTATGTATGCCTTGTATCGCATTTTCTTGCCTGTTGCCTTATTGAAGTGGCTAGAGCTTCCAGTACCATACTGAATAACACTGGTGAGAACAGTCTACAGGCCTTCTTCCCAATCTTGGGGGGAAAGCATTCAGTTTATCCACATTAAGTATGATGTCAGCTGTAGGGTTTTTATAGATTACACTGATTGATTTCAAATGTCGAATCAGGCTTGCAAGTCTGGTTTAAATCCCACTTGGTGATGGTATATAATTATTTTTATACTTTGTTGGATTTCATTTTCTAATTTTTTTAAAGATTTTTGCATCTAAATTCATGAGAGGTCTTGGCCTATGATCTTTTATACCGTTTGGCTCTTTTTTCCCACCCAAATCTCACGCTGAATTGTAATCCTAGTGTTAAAGGAGGGGCCTGGTGGGAGGTGATTAACGCAGAGGAGTGGTTTCTAATGGGTAGCACCAGCGCCCTAGTGCTGTCTCATGATTAGAGTTCTCTGATGAGATCTGATTGTTTGAAAGTGTGTTAGCACTCTCCCCTTCACTTGCTCTTTCTCCTGCTGGCCACGTGAAGATGAGCCTTCTTCCACTTCACCTTCCACCATAAGTTTTCTAATGCCTCTCCAGTAGAAGCCTGTACAGCCCACAAAGCTGTGAGCCAATTTACTCAGTCTCAGGTATGTCTTTATATCATGTGAGAACAGATTAATGCAATCCTTTCTTTGTATCATCTTTGTCTAGCTTTGCCATCAAGGTAAGTCTGGCATGGTAGCTCACTTCTGTAATCCCAGCACTTTGGGAAGCTGAGGCCAAGGATTGCTTAAAAGCAGGAGTTTGAGATCAGCCTGGGCAACACAGTGAGGCTCCATTTCTACCAAATGTATATATCCTCACTCTCTACCATATATATATATACAACATACACTATGTATATATACACATATATATATAGTATACATATTTTACTATGTATATATAGTAAAACTAATGTTAATTATTTTTAAATGCTTGGTAAGTTACTCCAATAAGACCGTTGGACCTAGAGATTTCTGAGTGTTTTTGAATGACAAATTCAATTTATTTAATGGTTATAGGACTATTCAGATTATCTATTCCATCATGGTGAGAGTAATAATTTGTGAATTTCAAGGAATTAGTCTATCTTTTCTAAGTTGCTAAATTTGTGAACATAAAGTTGTTGTAATATTTCCTTATTATCATTTTAATGGGCCCAGGATGTGTAGCAATATTTTCTATTTATTTATTTAGCTGACAAAAGTTTGCATGATATAGTGATATTTTCTATTTCATTCCTGTTATTGGTGATTTGTGCCTTCATTCCTTTTATATTTATTGGTTTTGCTAGCAGTTTATCAATTCTATTGATTTTTTTAAGAGCAAGTTTTTTGTTTTATTGATTTTATTTTTTGTTTTCAATTTATTGATTTCTGCACTTGTTAGTTTCTTTCTTCTGCTTGCTTTGGTTTTATCTTGCTCTTTTCTCTGTACATTTTTGAAGCAAGATCTCAGAGTATTATATTGAAACTTTTCCTATTTTCTACTGCAATCATTTAATGGTTTACATTTCATTCTCAACATTGCTTTATATGCAGTCCATAAATGTCATATATTCTGTTTTTATTTTTATTAAGTTCTATGTATTTTTTCCTTTGAGATTTCCTTTCACTCATAGATTATTTAAATGTTTGTTTAATTTCCAAGTGCTTAGAGATTTTCTTGTTATGTAACTGTAATTGATTTTTAGTCTATTTCAATTATGGTCAGAGAACAAACTTTGCATTATTTCAATTTTTAAAAATTTATTGTTCTGATGCAGTGGCTCATGCCTCTCATCCCAGCACTCTGGGAGACAGAGGTGGGAAGACTGTTGGAGGCCAGGAGTTCAAGATCAGTCTAGACAGTATAGCAAGAGCTGTGTCTATAAAAAAACTTTTTTAAAATTGGCCAGGCATGGTAGTGCACACCTATAGTCCTAACTACTTGGAAGGCTGAGGTGGGAAGAATGCTTGGGTCTGGGAGTTTGAGGTTACATTTCAGCCTGAACAACAGAGGGACTCTGTCTCAAAAAAAAATTTGTTTTTGGTTTATGTCTGTTTTATGGCCCAGGATACAGTCACTCCTGTTGAATGTTCCATGGGTGCTTGAGAAAAAAATTATTGTACTGTTTTGGGGCAGAGTGTTCTATATACATTCATTAAATCCTGTTGGCAAATCATTTTGTTAAGATCTTCTGTATTCTTGTTTGTTTTCTGTGTAGTAGTTCTTTTGGTTGCTGACAGGCAGGTGTTAGTCTCTAGCTACAACTATAAACTTGCCTATTTATTTATTTATTTATTTATTTTTTAAGATGGGGTTTCACCATGATGGCCAGGCTGGTCTTGAACTCCTGACCTCAGGTGATCCACCCACCTCAGCCTCCCAAAGTCCTAGGATTACAGGCGTGAGCCACCGCACCTGGCCAACTTGCCTATTTCTTTCTTTCTTTCTTTTTTTTTGAGACAGAGTCTTGCTCTGTCATCCAGGCTGGAGTGCAGTGGGATGATCTCATTCCACTGCAACCTCTGCCTCCCAGTTTCAAGAAATTCTCCTGCCTCAGCCTCCCAAGTAGCTGGGATTACAGGTGCCACCACTGTGCCCAGCTAAGTATTGTATTTTTAGTAGAGATGGTATTTCACCATGTTGGCCAGGCTGGTCTCAAACTCCTGACCTAGTGATCTGCCCACTTCTGCCTCCCAAAATGCTGAGATTGCAGACAGAAGCCACCACTCCCAGCCTACTTGCCCATTTCTTTATTTTCTCTCTGTTAATCAGATTGGGTAAATTCTGCTGATTCGTCCTAAAGTCCTGATTCTGTCCTCTCCTGTGTTCACTTCACTATTTAGTCCATTCAGTGATTTTTTATTTCTTTTGTTGTATTTTTCAGTTCTATGATTAGTTCTTTTTTTATATAACTTCTATTTCTTTGCTAAGATTTTCTATTTTTTTCATTTATTTTAAGAGAATTTGTAGTTAATCATTGAATCACTTTTATTGTTGTCTTTAAAGTTTTGTCAAATTAGCTGGATGTGGTAGCTCATGCTTGTACTCCCAGCACTTTGGGAGGCTGAGGCGGGCAGATCACTTGAGGTCAGGAGTTTCAGACCAGCCTGGCCAACATGGTGAAACCTCATCTCTTCTAAAAATACAATAATTACCTGGGCATGGTGGCAGGCACCTGTAATCCCAGCTACTCTGGAGGCTGAGGCAGGAGAATCATTTGAATCCCGGAAGCAGAGTTTATAGTGAGCTGAGATTGTGCCACTGCAGTCTAGCCTGAGCAACAGAGGAAGACTCTGTCTCAAAAGAACTAAAATAAAATAAAATTTTTGTCAAATAATTCCAACATCTGATTCATCTCACTGTGGGTATCAGTTGATTGCTTTTCTCATTTAAGTTGCAATTTTTCTGGTTCTTGGTATGACAGATGACTTTCTATTGTGGCTTGGAATTTTGGGTCTTATGTTAGGAAACTCTAGGTCTTATATAAAATTTTTATTTTAGTAGGCAACTACCCTGCTTAGGTTTAGCAATGCAGGTGTGACCTACTTTTGTGGGCTGTGGTTACAATAACATCTAATTTTCAGAGACTTTGCTGTACTTTTTTAGTCTGCTTGATTTTTCTCATGAGCCTGGGAGCTCCTACTGGTCCCTGCACGTGCCGATTGAGGGAGCAGAAGGAATTTCCTCAGACATGCGGCCTGGTGCTTCCTAGGTGAAGGAAGTGTGTCTGCAGCCACAGAGGGGAAGAGTGCTTCCTAGGCTAGGCGCTTGTGGTGAGGGCCCTTCCTCCTTGATAACACCACCCATTGCCTGGTGTATTTATCTCAGCGTCAGTCTCAAGGGAGGCAAGGGAGTCACAGTCTTGCAGAGACAAAGAAGTTTCCCAGGCTGGGGGCTTGTTATGGTGGGATCCTCTTTGCTGATCCCCCTGACCCCCAAGCTGCATGATTTCTGCAGCTGAGGAAGGGAGTCTCAGACCTGACGGGGAAGGAGAGCACTTCCCCTGGCAGCTGAGTGCCAGCTGGGCTCATGACGGACCTCCCTTGCCAGTTCTACGGCGCTTGCCTGGTGTTGTCAGTGGGATTCCAGCTCCCACTAGGGGAGAAATGAGCCCACCTCGGCCACCCTCTGCTGCTGGCAGAAACACTAAGCCTAGGTCATCGTTTTCTGTCTGGGAAGGAGTCGCAAGGTGCCCACTCGATGTTGTTTATCCGGTTCTGTGGCCCAAGCAGTTTGCCTTCGTCTTACCGCCTTTCCCGGTGCTCCTTTGGTTGTGTTTTGTGTTATTTCAGGGTATATCTAGTTGGGAGAAGCAAGAGGAGACAAGTTTAAACTATCTTGTCTAGAGAGAAAGTACAGCTCTGATTATTACGGTTTGAAGCCACTAAATTAGGGGGCAATTTGTTACACAGCCAGAATAACTGGGACACTCTTTAAGAAAAAACATCCTACTTTTGTAAATATGTTAAACAAAACCATGCAAGCATGTTGCTAGGGCCATTTCCAGGGTGGAAAGGTTGTGGGCAGGGGAGGGCCCCTGAGTGGAAACTCACGGCTTCTTGGTGGACCTGCACTGTCTGTGGCTTATGATTGCACAGCAGTAGTGAGTCATTCTGCCGGGGCCTTTGCAGGGACTGAGAGGTAAAATATAGTAAGTTCCAGCACATGGACGGTGCTTGGCAAATTACTGCCCTCTCTTGTGCTCTATGTAGTTTTAAGTTTCTCAGTTATAGCTGTAATGAAGCATTTTTTATCCACAGAGTACGTTTTTACTACTCTGAAATAATTCCCTATTTTCAGTAAGTCCCAAATTAAGCTGAGATCAATATCCCTGAGTGTGAAGGATCAGGGTCATTTACAGTCCATGCAGCATGTTCCTAGTGCACATTATAGCCCGTCTCTACTAAAATACAGAAAATCAGCCAGGCATGGCGGCGTGCACCTGTAATCCCAGCTACTCAGGAGGCTGAGACAGAACCCGGGAGGCGGAGGTTGCAGTGAGCTGAGATTGCGCCACTGCACTCCAGCCTGGGCGACAGAGCAAGACTCCATCTCAAAAAAAAAAAGAAAGTATACACATTAGATGCAGGTAGTAAGTGTAGACAGTAAGGTGTTTGTTGATGGTGGGCTACAGGCAGAGTGTAGACAATATAGTACAAGAAGTAGGTGTACACAGCAGGGGGTCACTGTGGGGGGTGATGAAGGCCCACAGGAGTGGGGTGAATTCTGAGAGCACAGCATGCCAATTCTGTGCTATTATACCCTCATCACATTTTAAATTCATGATTAGAAATAAAATTTTATTTTTTATTGTTTATTTATTTTTTTTTTTCAAAGACCGGGTTTCACCATGTTGGTCAGGCTGGTCTTGAACTCCCGACCTCAGGTGATTCGCCCACCTTGGCCTCCAAAGTGCTTGGATTACAGGCGTGAGCCACCACGCCCGGCCAGAAACAAAATTATTAATAATTCAGTAACAAAACAAATGGTGCTTCTCTGTACACTCTTGTACATATTTGCCTTCTTCCCCGTTTATGTAACCTGCTGAGTAAGCTAGGTGTGTTTTATAGTGTGTCACATAGCTGGGTCATTGTCCAGGGTTATATTGCCCAAGACCATAACCAAAGCCTGCTTTCTGGAATAGTACCAGTGCCAGGGTGGAAAGCTCTCTGGGTCTTATTGATGAACATAAAGATTTCAGTGGCCGGGCGCAGTGGCTCATGCCTGTAATCCTAGCACTTTGGGAGGCTGAGGTGGGTGGATCACCTGAGATCAGGAGTTCAAGACCAGCCTGGCCAAAACATGGCAAAATCCTGTTTCTACTAAAAATACAAAAGTTAGCCAGGCACGGTGGCACATGCCTGTAATTCCAGCTACTCGGGAGGCTGAGGCAAGAGAATCACTTGAACTCGGGGGGCAGAGGTTGCAGTGAGCCGACATTGCGCCACTGCACTCCAGCCTGGGAGACAGAGACAGACTCCATCTCAACCAAAAAAAAAAAAAAAGAGAGAGAGAGAGAGAGAGATTTCAGAACCCAGATCTTCTTCCTCTTGCACCTCAAAGTCACTGCCAGGGAGGCCCGGATGCTCTGAGTGAGGGACCCTGCTCAGGAACTGGACCTCGCGATCCTTGTGCTGGCTGCAACCCAGGGTCCTGTCGGAGCAAGAAGAGCCCAGGACAGGTGGGAGCCAGCCCTGCCCAGGGCCCTGCTGGTGAGGCACGGGCAACGATCAAACCTCGGTGCCAACGTCTGCAGCCTCCTCAGTCAGCTTCTCCAGGTTTCTCAGCAGAGAAGGCAGGATCCCAGCAGTTCCTCCAGGCCTGGCTGTGCCACTCAGGTGTGGGAAGCAGGGCTGCTGGACAGGGGCCAGGATGGACCTTGCCTCCAACCCAAGGCTGATGCCCTGCTGCTGTGGAGGGGAGATGAAGAGGTCACTTTGGTCACCCACCAGAAGACAACCGCATTTCGGTCATTCCTGGGGACGCCCAAGCAGCAGCTCTGCTCTTAGCCACCTATGGTGGGATTTCTTTTCAGTCTTCCTCTATGGATTTCATGCTTTCAAGATTTGATGACATTTCTGGAGTTCTGAGTTTTGGAGTTTTATGGGATTTACAGCCATGTCTAAGTTCTCAAATGCATTCAACAAAACGAGTCTGCTAGGGTCGTTTCTTCTCTAAAATGCTCATCTCAAGAACTCTTCCAGGATTTTATTTTCACATCTAATGAAGAACAATGGGCAATGTTTCAACATCAGATTTTCAAAAGAATTCACTGAAATTATGCCGTGTCTTTAAAACGAGCTCTTCCACTCTCTTCTTATGGAGAGAACACAATTACTAACTTCTGTCAGAATTAAAAGTAGGTATTTTGTGGTTTGCATACAAAAAGTGTAGTTTTATCATATATTTAACTATGCAAGCCTCAAGAAAAAGCAGAAGCAGGGAGAGATGACTGAGCCATGGCTGGTCACTGCAAGTGTCACGAGGCAGCAACAGGACCCTGTGCTTCTTGACTCCGTAGGACCCTCAGCTTCCTCTTCCTTCACTGGCTCCAGAGAGACCCCTCAGAGACAGGGACCACCTTTCAGACCCCTCTGTCCATTCTGCAGCACTAATGGTATGCGGGCCTATTACAGGCACTCATGATAGTGGAGTATGAGGCTTGGTTACCATCTGTCAAAACAATATCAAGCGCATGTATGCAGGGCATCCTGGCGGCCACCACAGCCCCCGGCCCCTATGAGCACACAGAGGTGGGTTTTCCCATCTTAGGTGTAAGGTCTTGGCAGAGCTGGGGTTACACATCAAGTTTGAGCTGCATTTGCTTCAGGGAAATGAAGGCCCATCCCTTCCTGGGGTCAGGGAGAGAGGGCAGTGTCTGGGCATGGGTGCTGGGCACGGCCTGGAGGAGAAGGGAGGATAGGCACAGCTGTGACCAGTGGCTGAGCAGAAGCCAGGCAGCCCTGAGGGGGCCCAAGGCCACTGAGCCTGGCTCTCCCACCCACGGAGCTGAGCCATGCCCTAGCAGGCACGGATTTTCTACCTGGTGTCAGGAACAGACCTGCAGGGGTGGACAAGGAATAAGTCCCTGATAATATTGACCTGCTAGAGACCCACAGGGGCAGTGCCTCCCATCCAGGGCGTGTTCTTTCATGCTTTGCTCTCCTTTTCAGGAGAAGGACTTCCCGTCAGCGCTAGGCCAAGCATCTGCTGCTTTCAGAGCAGGTAGGGTGGCTTTGTCCCCAGGTATGTTCTCCATATAAAACTGAAATTTCTCATCCATTTTCCTCCTGGCCTTTGAAAAGCTCAGACACAGCATTGAATGGCACATGTACAATTATTTTGTGCACAACAGTGGTCCTGCCAAAGCTGGGGTGACCCGCAGCCCGGCATCTGCTCACTGGGGCAGTGCTAGACCAGCACTGGAGGTGATCCCAGGGTAGGGGCTGGACCAGTCTGGGTGCAGAGCCAGAAGTGGGTGGTGAGGCCTGCAGGGGACACGCTTCCCTCAGCTCCCCTCTCCTCTGAGACATGGGAGAATGGGTTGGGGGAGGCTGGGCTCCAGGGGGCCAAGGCCCACACCGTGGAGGTATCACACCTCTCGATGCCAAATGAACCAACAATTCCCTAAGTACTGACCCCCTCTCCTCACTCAAGACATGGTAACTATGCCCTTGAGCCCCTAGGAGCCAGAGACATGAATCAGGACCTCCCTGCTCACTCTGCCCTTGACAATTCATGGAGCTCTCTAGGGAAAATGCATTTTTAATATTTGCAGATGTTTGCTCGTCGTCCTAGCACGTGGTTACAATGACCAAGTGGGATGCCTTCCTCTCAATACGAGCCCCCAGAACCTCACATTGAAACCTAGTCTGCCTCCAATTTTTGCTCTGGGAGAGACGTGCCCCTCTGGGGGCAGGTCTGCAAGCTCTCGAGAATAGACCCTGGCAGCTTCATGGTGCACTAAGCTGCACTTGGGAGCTTGGGCAGAGCCTGGTGGTCCTCAGGTCCTCAGGCAGCCCCTGGGAGCTGTGTTGGTGGGAGCCCCTTCCATGCACACATCCTCTTTGGTCCTGGGGTGCAGTAGCAAGATCAGGGGTCTAGTCTCACAGAAGAGAAATGATATGCACATGACACCCTGTCCACTGAGCTTGTCAAGCATGGTCCCCAGTCTCTGGGCCTACCCTGGCCCTAGAAGTAGGTAGGGAAGAGGGCCGTGACCAGGGCGAGAGATAACAGACGTGACAGAGCAGCAGGGGCCTGGAGGAAGCTGGAGGACAGAGGGAAGGGGATAGAGCGAGCCGTACCGCAGGAGGACAGGTCTCTGGTTGGCCTTGGCCGACCCAGCTCTTCCCCACCTGCTCATGGATCTGAGAATCACAGTAGAATGTACTGAGCATACACCCTCCTGAGATAAAGAGTTGCTGCCCGGAACAGCCTGGGCAACGTTGTCGTCCCTCCTACAAGAGGACGTCCAAAGTCGCTTTTGCTTAGCAATCCCAGTCACTCACACTGTATAAAACCCAGGATGGAGTGATTTGGGGTCTCTCAACTGTGGTGTGACGTGGGGCACACCGTGATGAGACCCCATCTGCCCCTGCAGCCTTCCTGAGCCTTAGAGGACTGGTTCACCATGAACCCTAGCAATAGATTCCATCCTTTCCAAATACCAGACACTCACTAATAAATGTTAAAAATGTTAGAATGAAGCGACCTGTGTCTATGGGTGACTGTGCCCAAATTTGTCACAATAAAGGCAGCTAGTCAGCTAGCCTCAAACCTTGATCATAGTAGCAATACCTTAAGCCTTAAATTAGGAAGCATTCTACAGTTTACAAAGGACTCCCCCACGTATTAGGACCTCTTACCAAAACAGAGGGCTACGTGGGGCTTTTACAGCTAGGGGCAAGGAAAGCCAACATGCCCAAAGCCCCACCGCTCTGCACAGCAGGGTCTGCACAGAGCCCAGTTCCCCTCCTAGCACAGAGCAGACTCAGAGAAGGGCCACACGTCTCACGTCCTGTGACACAAGGGCAGGTGGGCAGCCAGATGGGCCACAGAGATGAGAAGACACCGCTCCACCCCGACACCACAGGCAGCCTCAGCCGCTCCCCCACTCTGTTCAGGGGCTCAGCTCTGGCCTGGCCCCACACGCTCATTTTTAATCCTGATTTAGGGTGCTCCAAAATGCAGGCTGCTAAGCCTGGGCGTGGAGCGAGAATAATAACGTTTGGGCTTAATGTGAAGTGAATTCCTTCCACTCTTTGGGGTCTGGAGATTTCTAATGGCACATTTACTGACATGAGCTCCCTCGGTCTCTATTTCTGCAGGAGGTTCCGAGGCCATCCACTTTTAGAAGCAGCCTGACCCCAACCCAGAGAAGAACCCTCCCGCCGAGCTCTCCAGCCTGGACTTTTCTTTGGGTGCTGCTCCCATGAGACTCTTCCCTTCGTTGGCCTCAAACCACCGAAGACTTTTTGTTCCCTGACAAACCAACTTACACATTTTTGGTTGGTTGGTTGGTTGATTGGTTGGTTTGTTTTTTGTGTGTGTGGGGTTTTTTTATTTTTCTTTTTCCCCCGGGGAGCAGCGCACTGGGGCTGGGCCAGGCTGGGCCAGGGGTCCCCGCCTCCCCCGCCCGCCATCCCCCACTACAATTTACACATTTTTAAAGGGAAAACTACAGGGCAACATGAAGTGGGAGAAGGGAGGGGAGACACAGACAGGCAGAGAGAGAGAGCAATAGAGAGAGAGGAATATACAGGCAGGAAGAGATTTAGGCACAGGTATCTGTTGGCAAAAATGATGCCCTTAGTGAAAATCAGTGGCCCCTGCTACTAACCAGACATGGTGAATATGGTGACTACACAGCCCAAGCCACCTCGTCTGACCCATGGCAGTCGGAGCTGATCCATTAGAGCTCTTTATCTGCTGTCCCAGCTGGCCTCGGTGTCTTTCCCACAGAGCACCAGGTGACCACAACTGTGTATCTGGCAGGTAGCTCTCTCAGGGCAGTCATTTTATTCTTCCTGGTCAGTGTTTACATGCACATCCCCCTGGCAGAAGGTGAGCTCCTTGCTGGCTGGAATCCTGTCTTTCAAACTGAAACTCAGCTGGTGTTTCTGGAGCAGATGACCTCAGTCATTAGGGCTCAATCAACCCTCCTGCCCCTGCCCCAAGTTCAGTGCCTCTCTCAGAGGTAGATGATGAAAAAGTGCATTTTGACTTTTCATACATGTAGCCACTTGCCATCTTTATCAGCGGGCAAGTATTCTTTGTCCATTTAATTTTTTCTTTTCTTCACAAAATTTTGAAAAAGAAAATGAATAGCACTTAAAATCTCACCACCCTGAGATAAATACATTGCCATTTTTATGACTGCATTTTCTCACATTTCATAAAGCACACGAGCGCACACACACAACACACACACCTACACACACACAGAGATTTACAGTGATTGACTCATATCATCCATGCATTAAAAAAAATGTAAACACCTTTCTAAATTCAGACATTTTTCTTTTGAACTCATCTGTTTTCCTTCAAAGCCCCACCTCCCTCAAGCACTAATCTTATAATCTATTATGGGCTTCTAGTTAAACAGAGTGGATCAAAAATATGCATTAACCTCTGCTTTCTCCCAAAGCCCCACTAAAATGTCAGCAAATGGATGGCAAAAGCATTATCCCTGAAGGACAAGGGGATCAGTAGAACACTAGACAGTATTTGAGACATGCCCGTGAACACTTAGGAACCTGGAAAGCAGGCAGATCGACCAGAGTAGGAAGAGTTGAGCCCTAACTGCCTTCAAAGAGAAGCTGATAACACACAAGCGACTTTCCTGTGATGACCCCAGAGAAGGTCAATATTTGGGGCCATCCCTTGGGAAAATGTAAAAACAGGATCAGTTGCAAGTCAGCCTAAAAGACAGTTAAGTTTCCATGTCCCCTTCCTCACCCACCCCCCAAGTGGCTTCCCTTCCCTATCCTGATAGACGACAGAGTTCACTGTCTGTAGAGATTGAATCGTAGGTCTGGGGTGGGGCACATACAGCCAGGGTTACAAGTACCTTTCTGAACACAGGTATAAGTGGATGTGAGATGTGTAGACCTGCTCCTTACATAGCTTTGGGAACCTTGGCAGTCAGATTTCTTCTGAGTTATGTTACAGGTCTGGCATAGAGTTTAGAGATAAGTTAATAATACAAACAAAACTAATTAAATGAAGGAAAACTCAGCAAGTATCAACTTCAGGAAAGACAAAAAGCTGAAAGGAAATTATAGGAGCACCATATGAATTATAAGTAAATTATTCCATAGTAAAGAGAACACCAAATACTAATATACGCCAGAACTATGACATCACCCCATGAAGACTGCAGGAGAGGAAGTATGATTGGAGGGAGTGGTGAGGGCTGATGTACAATATCTATATCTTTGCCTTCTTTAATAAAAAGCTATGGCTGGATATGGTGGCTCATGCCTGTAATCCCAGCACTTTGGGAGGCCAAGGCAGGTGAATCACGAGGTCAGGAGTTCAAGACCAACCTGGCGAAGATGGTGAAACCCTGTCTCTACTAAAAATACAAAAAAATTAGCCAAGCATGGTGGCAGGTGTCTATAATCTCAGCTACTTGGGAAGCTGAGGCAGAGAATTGCTTCAACCCAGGAGACAGAGGTTGTAGTGAGCCAAGATCATGCCACTGCACTCCAGCCTGGGCAACAGAGCAAGATTCAATCTCAAAAATAAATAAATAGTAAATAAATAATGTCTACAATTGAAAAACCAAGAAATAATATAAAATATATGTTATTTAGAATCTGGAGGTAAATACCAAAGAAACAGATAAGTGAAATGAAAATGATTATCTCTCAGTTTGTCACTGTAAAGGACTGGAGTTAAAAAAAAAAAAAAAAGAAAAGAAAATGATTATCTCAATGAACAGGAGAGGAAGAAGGAAAAGGTAAGGCTGGGGCTAACAGTTTTATTGTGGGTCTTATAACTGTTTGACATATGTGTATCATTTTACTAAACATTAAAACTAGAATTGGCCAAGTGAGGTGGCTCATGCCTGTAATCTCAGCACTTTGGGCGGCCAAGGCAAGATGATTGCTTGAGCCCAGGAGTTCAAGACCAGGCTGGGCAACATAGGGAGACCCTGTCTCTAATTTTTAATTTTTATTTTTTCTAAAAATAAAATACATATAAAATAAAATAATTTTAAACTAGAATTAAAACATAGACTTACTATATGTCCATCTACTTTTCTCAATGTTCAAATAAACAAACCATACATTAGACAATAGATTGATAGATGTAATATTTTTGTAAAGTGAAACATACATAATAAAGATATCAGCCGGGTGCAGTGGTTCACACCTGTAATACCAGCATTTTGGGAGGTTGAGGCAGGTGGATCACCTGAGGTCAGGAGTCTGAGACCAGCATGACAAATCCCCATCTCTACTAAAACTACAAAAATTAGCCAGGTGTGGCGGCACACACCTGTAGGCCCCGCTGGTCAGTAGGCTGAGGCAGGAGAATCACTTGAACCTGGGATGTGGAGGTTGTAGTGAGCCGAGATCACGCCACGGCACTCTACCTTGGGTGACAGAGCGAGACTCCATCTCAAAGAAGAAAAGAAAAAGATATTGATATAGAGAGATATCTATACCTATATACGTTTTGTTTTAAAAAATATTACATCATACTATGTACACTTTCTATACTTATCTGTGTCTTGCTTCTTGCTTTCCATGGAACTATGTCATGGAAATCCTTCCATGTCAACTGGTATAGAACCAACTGTTTTAAATGTTTGTATATATTCCACAGTGCACATACACCACAATTTATTCTATTTTTCCTTTGAAGAGTACTGACTTTGTTTCCAGTTTTATCGGTGTTCTTTTGCCACTACAATCATTGAAAATACTGAGAGTAATGGTATCAGTATGACATACAGTTTAGAGATAAGTTAACATCAGTGAAAGTATATTTTTACGTATTACAGCTTTAATTTTTAAGTAATGAATTCCCAGGATAGGAATTGCTGGTAAGAGTATGTGTACTTTAATAGCTATTGTGAGATTGAGTTCCTAAAAGTATTCCAGCAATGAATGAAAATATATATTTTCAAGGTCTCCTTTTATGTTCTTCAGTAAAATTTTATTATTTTCTTCGTACAGACCTTACATGCTTCTTCCCAGGCTTGTTACCCAGTGTTTTATTGTTCCTTTTGCAGCATGATGGGAATTGTTTTCTAATTGACTATGCTTGAGGACAGAAAGCCTGTTATTTTATTCCTGTTGACCTAGTATCTGGCAATCTTACTGAATCCTCTTCTTAATTTGAATAGTTTGCTTGCTAGTTTCCTGGCTTTTTGTGGCCAGATAGTTTCTTTTCCTATCCTTCTCGATATTCATACTACTTCTCTCTTTTTCATGTCTTACCATATTTCTGCATTGGTTAGAACCTCCAGGAAAGGGCTGGGTGCAGTAGCTCACGCCTGTAATCCCAGCACTTGGGAGGCCAAGGTGGATGATCACCTGAGGTCAGGAGTTCAAGACCAGTCTGGTCAACATGGTGGAACCCTGTCTCTACCAAAAATACAAAATACAAAAATTAGCTGGGCATGATGGTGGGTGCCTGTAGTCCCAGCTACTCAGGAGATTGAGGCAGGAGAATCGCTTGAATCCAGGAGGCGGAGGTTGCAGTGAGCGGAGATGGCGCCATGCACTCCAGCCTGAGCAACGGAGCAAGACTTTGTCTCAAAAAAAAAAAAGAAAGAAAGAAAAAAAAACCTTCAGGAAAACATTGAATAGTTATAGAGATAGCAGGCATCTTTATCCTGTACTTGATCTTTATGAAACTATTTCTAATATTTCATCAATTATCATGGATGCCTGCATCATGCCTCTGGGAGGTATCTGCCATCGAGTTACAGAAGATTCCTTGTAGTCTTAAGTTGCTGAGAGTTTTTCTGTGTTTCTATTTTAATAAGTAATTGTTAGTAAATGTTGTCAAATGTTTTTGAGTTTTGTTTGGTTTTGGTTGAGATTTCTTTTTGTTGTTTTTGTTGTTGTTGTTTGTTTGTTTTGTTTTGATTTGATTTTTTGGCCCTACTGAGATGGATAATATGGTTTTGGCAGCTGTTGAGGTGATCATAGGGCATTTCTTTGCAATCTGTTAATATGTTTAATTACATGAACGGATTTTCTAGCGTTGAGTCATCCTTGCATTCCTGAGGATAAGGTGCGCCTGTGCTGATCATGTGGTGTTGTTCTTTTAGAACGGCAGTAGATTCAACTTGTTACCATATTCTTTTTTTTTTGAGATGGAATCTCACTTTGTCACCCAGGCTGGAGTGCAGTGGCATGATCTGAGCTCACTGTAACCTCTGCCTCCTGAGTTTAAGCGGCTCTCCTGCCTCGGCCTCCAGAGAAGCTGGGATTACAGGCATGTGGCACCATGTGCAGCTCATTTTTTGCATTTTCTGTAGAGACGGGGTTTGTCCATGTTGGGCAGGCTGGTCTCGTACTCCTGACCTCAGGTGATCCCCTTGCCTTGGCCTCCCAGAGTGCTGGGATTATAGGTGTGAGCCACTGCACTGGGCTGTTACCATATTCTTTCTAAGTTTTGTGTCTATTTTTACCAGTGAACTGGTCTAAGGTGACCTCTCCTGGTCTGGTTTCGGTGTTAGGATTGTGCTAGCTTCATAAGACAAGTCTGGAGCATTTCCATACTTTTGCTATGCTCTGAAACTCAAAGAAATGTTAGAACTGGACAGATGGTAATCCAGGACAGATACCAGGAGGCCCAGAGAAGGAGGCACAGGTTAGCCAAGTAATGTTACACACACATGCCGTGGCCAGCACCTCAGTACTGCCGAGGACAAGCGAACGCTGTGCTTCCCAAGGAGTGTGGCGGGGGAGAAGGGCAGGGAGGTGGGCAAAGGCAGCATCTTAGAGGCAAGTGAGGATCGGAGTCACTCCTGAGCTCTGAGGAACTTTGAGCAGGAACATTACCTGACCAGATCTGTATTTCTTAAAGTTATCATTTTTTGCATAGGCGTAGACAGCTGTTGGGGAGACCACAGTGCAGAGGTGGCTAGGACATGGGGTCCCAGAGCATGAAGGCTTCTGTCTTGCTGATGGGGTACCCATCGCTGAAACAGGAGACCTGGAGGAAGACCAGGTCAGGGAGGTGGACCCGGAGTGGTGGGGAAGCGCGGCACTTGACGTGTGTGTCTTCAGTGGGGAGCCAGCTTGGAAGCCCCATATGAGGTGCAGAGAGCCCCAGAGGGGTGGTCAAGGCAGGAGGGTGCCGTTGGGGAATTATCCCATAGTAACTAGAGTTGACGGGGAGGGGGAGGTCACGCGGGGTTCCCTGAGAGGAGAGGAGGGCTTGCACAGAGCCTTAAGGAACGTAACAATTCCAGTTAGGTGCAAGGTGTCAGACCATGCAGGGCGTTGAGGATTTGCCTGAGGACACGGCAGTGCCAACCCTCTGTGAGGCCTCAGAAAATGAGGACTGAAAAACCCATTATGTTTAGCAGCACAGAAGGCGGGGCCCCTTCCCCAAGCGCACCCCGCGCGTGGCCTTCTTCATGTCGCCTCAGGTGACCCCATCTTTCAGGCAGTCCTGGCCCGAAGCCTTGCAGCTTCCAGATGTCTGTACTCCCCACACATCCCACATCTGTTCCTCCTGCATGTCCTCCTGACTCCACCCTCAGACTCTGTCTAGGGTCAGACCCGCACCCATCACCCTTCTTCCCCCACCCTGTTTCAGGATGTCATGGTTCCTGCCCTGGTCCCGATGGCTAGTCCACCTAAAGAACTACAGGCCGGGTGCCGTGGCTCACACCTGTAACCCCAGCTACTTGGGAGGCTAGGGCAGGAGAATCACTTGAACCCAGGAGGCAGAGGTGGCAGTGAGCCAAGATTTCACCACTGCACTTCCGCCTGGCCACAGAGCAAGACACAATCTAAAAAAAAAAAAAAGAATTACAGTGGTCTTTT
>PVKP010038890.1:0-20546 GCA_004027715.1 Plecturocebus donacophilus
GCGTCCACTCGTTCTCTGTGCTTTCACTGGGAGCTACATTCCTGAGCTGTTGTTAGTCGGCCATCTTGGATCTCTCTGAAATAGAAACATTTTTACATTGTTGGTGGGAATGTAAATTAGTTCAACATTGTGGAAGACAATGTGGCAGTTCCTCAAGGATCTAGAACCAGAAATACCATTTGACCCAGCAATCCCATTACTGAGTATATACTCAAGGGAATGTAAATCATTCTCTTATATGGATACATGCACACATGTTTATTGCAGCACTATTCACAATAGCAAAGACATGGAATCAACCCAAATGCCCATCAATGATAGACTGGATAAAGAAAATGTGGCACATATACACCACGGAATACTATGCAGCCATAAAACAGATTGAGATCATGTCCTTTGCAGGGACATAGATGAAGCTGGAGGCCATCATCCTCACCAAACTAACACAGGAAGAGAAAACCAGACACCACATGTTCTCACTCTTAAGTGGGAGCTGAACAATGAGAACACATGGACACGGCGGGGTGAGCAACACACCTGGGCCTGTCATGGGGGTAGGGACAGGGAGAGCATCAGGAAAAATAGCTAATGCATGTGGGGCTTAATACCTAGGTGATGGGTTGATAGGTGCAGCAAACCACCATGGCACATATTTACCTATGTAACAAACATGCACATTCTGTACATGTATCGTGGAACTTAAAACAAAATTAAATTTTAAAAATGTAAAAAGTGTCTTGAATTTGATGGAGCTTACATTGAGAAATCAAGTTGATAATTTTTACTTTTATCTTTTAATTCCATTTTCCATGAACTTTTGGAAGTCATCTCATAGGAAAGTAATCCAGCTAAGTAGAATGAACACTTCTCAATGTATGCTATGAAGATAGTATCACCCTGATGCCAAAACCAAAGACAATAGAAAAATAAAAAGAAAATACAGACTGATAACTTTCATAAATTTAGATTTCAACATTCTTTTCAAAATACTAGCAAATAAAATTTTACAATGAATAAAAAGAATCATATACCATGACCAAGTAGGTTTTATTTCATATATTCAATATTTGAAAATCAGTCATTATAATCTACCACATTGATGGGCTAAAGAAGAAAAGACATATGTTCATAATGATCATATCAATAAATGCAGAGAAACATTCGACCAAACTTCAATATTAATTCATGGTTTAAAAAAAAACTCAGAGAAATAGAAATAGAGGAGAACTGAGAACTTTCTCAACTCAGAAGCATCTATGAAAAACCTATAGACAGATTTATACTTAATTGTGAAGGACTGAATGCTTTTATCCCAAGGTCAGGAAAAAGGCAAAAATATCTGTTCTCACCATTCTGTTTCAACATAGCACTGGAAGTTCTGCATGATGCAATAAGGCAAGAAAAGTAAATAAGAGGAATACAAATGAGAAAGAAATAAAACTGCTTTTATTCATGTATGACACAACTGTGTACTTTAAAATCCCAAAGAATGGACAAAAAAAACCACATCTAGAATAAATAAATTCAACAAGGTCACCTGTCATGGGGGTAGGGACAGGGAGAGCATCAGGAAAAATAGCTAATGCATGTGGGGCTTAATACCCAGGTGATGGGTTGATAGGTGCAGCAAACAAGATGCACCTATTTTTCTATATTCATCAAAAAAGATGAATATAGAAAACTAAATTTTATATCCATATACTAACAATTTAAAAATGAATACCAAAATTTAAAATATAATACCATATACATTAACTCAAAAAGGATACTTAGGTGTAAATGTAAAAAAAAAATGTACAGGACTTGTGTTCCAAAAACTACAAAAACTACACAATACTGATGAAAGATTTTTAAAATCTAAATAAATGGAGAGACATATGCTGTGCTCAAGTTGGAAGACCCAAAAAGTCATGGAGAAATACTGATTTTTCTTGAATCAATATAATTTTACACAATTTCTACCAAAATGCCAGCAAGATTTTCTGTGGCTATAGATGAGATTACTGTAAAATTTATATAGAATAGTAAAGGAACTAGAATAATTAAAACAATTTTGAGAAACAAGAAAAAAAGTAGGAAAAATCAATGTACTCTAAGATTTTTACTAAACAGCTACAGTAATCAAGACTGTGTACAATAATTAGATGAATAGACATGTAAATCAATGGAACAAGATAAAGTCAATAATCCAAAAATAAGTCCACCTGAATTTTAACAAAGTTGCAAATGCAACTAACCAAAGGAAATATAGCCTTCCAAAAAATGGTGTTGGAGCAATTGGACATCCACAGGCAAAAAAAGAAACTTCAACCTAAGTCTCACATCTTATACTAAAATTGATTCAAAACTTATCACAAACTTAAAAGTGGCATAACATTCTAAAGCTTTTAGAAAACAACATAAAGGAAAATATTCAGGATCTAAGGCTAGGGAAAGGGCGCTTAGACTTGACATTAAAAGCATAATCTATAAAATGAAAAACTGATAAGTTGAACTTCTTAAACATTTTTAAACTTTTACCCTGTGAAAAAACATATTGCAAGCATAAAAGATAAGGCTAAAATTTTGGAGAAAATATTTGCAAGCACATATCTGACAAAGCACTTATATCTAGAATATATTTTTAAAAACCACTCAAAACTCAACAGTAAAAAAGCAAACAGCCCAATTAAAACCTGGACATGAAAAGACATTTTACCAAAGAAAATATGCAAGATCACAAAGAAATACATGAAAATGTTTTCAATGCCAGTGGCTATTAGGGATCAACAATAAAGCTACAATTAGGTATTCCTAGATACCTATCAGAATGACTAAGATAAAATGTTGAAAATGCCAAATGTTAGAAAAAAATCAGAGAAACCAGATTACTCATACATTCTGGTGATAATGTAAAATTCTATAGCCACTCTGATAAAGAGTATGGCAGTTCATGGAAAAAAAAAAAAAACCAACTACCCATTGATCTCTCATATAATACAATAATTGCATTTTTTGGCATTTATTTTCATAGAAGTAAAACCTTTACACAAATGGCAATACAAGGTTCATTCATAATATTCCTAAACTTAAAACATCCCAGATGTCCTTCAGTGGATGAATAATAAACAGTAGAGCATCCATATAATGGAATTCTATTCCATTATATTAATACATTCAATAACCTGGATGAAGTTCCAGAGAATTATGCTGAGTGAAAATGACTAATCCCAAAATGTTTCATACTGTGTGATTTATTTATATATAATTATGAAAATAACATTTTTAAAGTAGAAAACAGACCAGTGGTTGTAAAAGTTAAGAAAGATGTCTGCCAGGGGAGAAAGTGAGTATGAGAATAAAAGGTCAATATAAGGAATCCCTGCAGTAGTGGAAATATTCTGGATCATAACTGTATCAATATCAATATTTTGGATATAATATTGTACTATAGTTTTGGAAGGTGTTACCATTGTAGGAAAGTGTGTAAAGAGTACAGAGGATTATCGTTTCTTATCATTGCATGTGAACCTACAATTATCTTAAATAATAAGTGTGTTTGTCTGATTTGCATTTCTATAAAAGAATACCTGAGTTCAGGTACTATATAAAGAAAATAGGTTTATTTGGCTCTTGGTTCAGCAGACTGTATAAGAAGCATGTTGGCAACATCTACTTCTGATGGCCTCTTCTTCCTGAGGCCTCAGGAGCTTTTATTCATGACAGAAGGTGAAGGGGGAGCAAGCATATCACATGGCAAGAGAGATGCCAAGCTCCTGTAAACAAGAAGCTATTATGTGAACTAAGGAAGTGAGAATGCATTCACTACCAGAGGGAATGTACCAAGCCATTCATGAGGGATCCACCTCTATAACCAAAATACCTCCCACTAGGCCCCACCTCCAAAATTGGGGACCATATTCCAACACCAGATTTGGAGGATACAAATATCCAAACCACATCAACAAGTTTAATTATAAAATCAGAAGTGAAGACAACAGTCATGTACAAGGAAGCTTCAAACTTTTGTTCCCCAACAGAAACATCAACAAAACAAAATGAAACAGAAGCAGTCTGAATAAACTTTGTAGGAGCTGTGGAAAACAGTCAAAGGTTTACAACAACCCGGTAAATGCCCAATCAAGAAAAAAAACCTATGAACATATTCAGACTATAAGAAAAAAAAATCCAATCAGAGCTGTGATGCCTGTAATCCCAGCAATATGGGAGGCCAAGGCAGGAGGTTTGCTTGGGAGTTTGAGACTAGCCTGGGTAACATAGTCAGACTCCATCTCTATAAAAAAATGAAATGAAAAACTAGCTGAGTGTAGTGGTGCACACCTATAGTCCCAGCTATTCAGGAGGCTGATGGAATTGAGGGAAGAAATAGATAACTGAACAATAATAGTTGGAGACTTCACTATTCCATTTTCAATACTGAATACAACAACTATGCAACAATCAACAATGAAATCAAAGACTTTAACAACACTACATGCAAGTTATACCTAACAGCCATCTATAGAGAATTCCATCCAACAACAGCAGAATACACATTCTATTCAAGTACATATGGCACAGATTCCACAACTGACCATATGCTAGGCCATAATGCAAGCCTCAACAAATGTAAAAGTATTGAACTCGTAAAAGAATAAACAATCACAATAAAAACTGGAAATTAATAACAGAAAGAAATTTGGGAAATGCATCCCATTGATGTTAGACAAATGTCCAAACACTGTAAAGGCTTTGTTGCATTTCTTATATTCATAAAGATTCTTACCAATATGAATTCTCTAATATGTAGTAAGACAGAATTAACTCTATATATCTTCCTACACTTCTTACATTCATCAAGCTTCTCATCAGTTTGAATTCTCTGATATTGAGCAATGTGTCCAGACACAATAAAGGCTTTACCACATTCTTTACATTCATAAAGTTTGTCACCAGCATGAAATATCTGGTTCTCAGAAGAACTCAAATCAGATCGAAGACCTTATGTTCCTTACATTCATGGAATTTGGCACTTATATGAATACTCTGATGTTTAGTACATTGTCCAGATACAAGGAAGGCTTTATTGCATCTCTTATATTCATAGTTTTTCACCATATGAATTCTCTGATATATAGTAAGGATTAAAATTTAAATATCCTTCCACAGTTCTTATATTTTTTCAGGTTTTTCAACAGTATGAATTTTCTTATAATGAGTGACTTATCTGCCCACAAGAAAGGATTTCTGACATTCCTAATATGTATAATCAGTATGAATTCTAATTTACAGAATAAACTCAACTCATTCTAAACACCTTCCCACATTCCTTATATTCATAGAATTTCTTACCAGTATGAATTCTCTGGTGTTGACTAAATAGTCCACACAAATAATACCTTTCACATATTCTTAACATTCATAAAGTTTTTAATCAGTATGAATTCACGATGTCTATGATACGGACTAAATTATATTGTAATGTCTTCTCACATTTTTCACATCTATTGTATTTTTCACAGTATGAGTTCTCTGATGTTGAGTACATTGATATCCACTACTGGTCATCTCAAATTGTGGTCACACTATTTCTACACAGAACAAATTTTCTTTCAACGTATAAGTAATATAATATTACTTCTGTTTATAATATAGTAATAGTTTCTGGCTTTTATAAATTACATGATACAAAATTTGAAATTTCTATAAGTAGTTACTATTGTAGATAATAATTTAAGTAAAATCTTCCTCTCAAGCATGCTCTCACGATTTCAGTTATTTCTAAAACAGAGGCTTCAAAGTTAATTATATTACTTCTTAATCTGATTCCATAATTCCTGGATTACATCTTTAGTGTCTGCTCTCCAGAATTCTGGGTTCAAAGGCTGTTGTAGTGATAGAAGTTTATCCAGAAACAGACTAGCATAGCTCTAATGACAGTCTCATTTAAAAAAAATTTTGCTGGCTCATCTCATGCCCTCTGGGTAAATGTGAAAAAAAAAATTTTTGCTAGTAAGCTAGGTTTTTGTTAGAGACAGGGTGTCTCGCCTGCTACCCTAGCTGGAGTGCAGTGGCATGATCACAGTTTACTGCAGCCTCGAGCTCTTGGACTCAAGTGATCTTCTCATCTTCAGCTTCCTGAGTAGCTAGGACTACAGGCGCATGCCATAGGCACCCAGCTAATTTTTTTTATTTGTAGAGATGGGATCTTGCTATATTTTCCAGGCTAGTCTTAAACTCCTAGGCTTAAGCAATCCTCCTGCCTTGGCCTCCTAAAGTGCTGGGATTACAGGTGTGAGCCACCACACCCACCCAGTAAACTAGTTTTGTTCAGCTTACTACTTAAGCCCTTCCAATAATTTTGTTAGCACATAATTTTTTGTGTGAACCTCCTCCCAATTGAAAGTAACTGCAATTGTTTTATATTGGCAGAGGACATTAGTCAGAGATTGACTGTGTAACAAACTAAAAGATAAAAATCAAATAATAAAGAAAAGCATTTGTATTAATTTCACAGGGCTTGCACTACTGCACTCCAGCCTGGATGACAGAGTAAGACCCTGAAGAAAGAAGGAAAGATAGAAGAAACAAAGAAAGGGAGGGAGGGAAGGAAGGAAGGAAGGAAGGAAAAGAAAGAAAGGCAGAAAGGAAGGAAGAAAGAGAGAAAGAAGTTGAAAAAGGCAGAGATAAAACTCATTCATTATTTATTATTGATGCAATAATCTACCTAGAAAAACAAAAACAAGTCATAAATAAACTCAGAACTAATCAGAAATATCAGCAAATATGCTATTTCTTCTGATATTCAAGAGAAATTTTAACTTATTAATATATCACTATATTATCAATAATCTAACAGAAAATATAAATAAAAACTAACATACCATGCACAACATTAAGAAAGCTATAAAGATGGCTGGGAATGGTGGCTAATGCCTATAATGTTGGCACTTTGGAAACCCAGACAGAAGGATTGCTTGAGATCAGGAGTTTAAGACCAGCCTGGACAACATAGTGAGACCCCATCTCTACTAAAAATTTAAAAACTTAGCCAGGCATAGTGGCACATGTCTGTTGTTCTAGCTACTTGGGAGGCTGAGGTAGGAGGATCACTTAAGCCCAGAAGTTTAAGGTTCCAGTGAGTTATGATTATGCTGCCTCACTCCAGCCTGGACAACAGAGCAAGGCCCCAACTCCAAACAAAAGCTATAAAGCATCTATGAATTAACTAAGAGTACACAAGATCTCAATGAGGAAAAATACAATATGCTTTTACAGTAGAGAGAAGATTCTAAATAAATAGAGACACATTCTATGTGCCATTCTAATAGCATCAATTGGATGCCATTAATTAATATGAAATACAATCACTCCAAATTAATCCATAATTTAAAATAATTGACATCAAAATTCCAGTGGTATTTTTTTTGAGACAGAGTTTCACTCTTGTTGCCCATGCTAGAGTGCAATGGCGTGATCTTGACTCACTGCAACCTCCACCTTCTGGATTCAAGCAATTCTCCTGCCTCAGCCTCCCCTGTAGCTGGGATTAAATGTGCCCACCACCATGCCCAGCTAATTTTTGTATTTTTAAGTAGAGATGGAGTTTCACCATGTTGGCCAGGCTGGTCTCAAATTCCGGACCTCAGGTGATCCACCCACCTTTGCCTCCCAAAGTGCTGGGATTACAGGCATGAGCCACCATGTTCGGCCTCCAGTGGTGTTTTTAAGATGATAGATAATCTAAAACTTCAAGAGAAGCATAAAGATCAGTAAGTTTCATGTCAGCATCATAAATGAAGTGGAAAGATGTATAAAAAGATACATATACATATACTCCTTTGATGGTAATTATATATATATATATATATATATATATATGATGTGTGTGTGTGTGTGTGTGTGTGCTATGTGTGCATATACACCATCATAATCAAAGGTGGACTCCAAGTAGATTAAACACAATGTGGAGGTAAAGCAATAATGTTGATATGTTGATAGAAGGAAATAGAAGGTGATAACTTTAAAACATAGGGGCAAGAAAGGACTTTTAAAATGAAACTTCAAACATAAGGCAAAAACATATACATAAATCTCATTATAATTATTTAGTCAAGAGTATGTGTTAAGGATTTCTTATGTGCTAGGCACTAAGGTTGTATATTAATAATACATATAAATTATAGATACCACTCCTTACTAAAAGGAAACAGGGCTTTTTGGAGAATTACTTACCTCAGGATAGTTGTGACAAAAGTGCAAGATGAAACGAATATCTTTTTTTCTTCAGAAAGTAAGAAACTGCTCAAAAATTATGGAAATACTTGTAAAAACACCACAGGATATATGTGAAGGGTCTCCCACTGGAAAAATATAATACAATTTGAATACTACAATGAATGCTGACAGAAATGCATTATAACAAAATGTATAAAACAGAATCCTTGATATTAATGACTAATAATGGATACTAATGAATAAACTAATATGAATAGATATAAATACGGCTTAAACAAGGGTGGGGAAAATGGGAACTTTTTTATGAAAGAATGCCAATTAATACATGTAGAATAAATGACCATTTGAAAGTCACTATTTTTTAACCATCATAGGAATAATTGATTCAGACAAGAATCATCCACAAATACTAAGATATTGGGGTAAAAGTCTGTTGGTGATGAGTTTCAATGTATCTCCCCACAAATTAGTTATTAATTACAAGGAAAAAATGGTATTTTTGCAGTTGAGAAACTTGGTGAACACAACACTAACCAAATTACATCACCAGTAATGAGACAAACTGACATTATGTATCTTCCAATGTGATGATATACTGCCACTATTATAAGGAAATAATCATACAAGCTAAAACTCAGGATCATTCTTTAAAACTATTGTTTTTTGTACCCTTTAAAATTTATTAATATTATCGAAAGTAAAGAAAGGCTAAGAACAATTTCAGATTAAATACAACTAAACAGACATAGGAACTAAGTGCAATATGTGATTCTGGGTCAGAGAAAAAATTCCATAAAATATATTATTTGGAAAATTTATGAAATGTTAATATGGGCAACATATTAGAGAGTCAAATTATCATAAGATTAAATATTTTAATTTAATCATCATGCTGCCATTTTGAGGAGTATATTCTTACTCTTGAGAGTTACATGCTGAAGTATTTCAATACAAAGTAAAAGGACTTAATAATTATAAAATTCTTTTAACATTGTAAAAAGCATTTAACAATTAACGTTTTATCACACACACAGTCTTTCTCTGTATGTGTGTGTGAGTGTGTATATATCTACAGATCAATATAAATAGATACAGATCTATTCCATTTATCTCTAAATGAATATACATAGTGAGAGACAGAAAGAATGTGGCAAATGGTAGCTTAAGTTCACCAAGTATATAAATGTTCATTGTCCTGTTTTTGGAAGTTTTCCATAGGTTTGACATTGTTCAACATTTGAAAAAATGTTCGGAATCTGATTGTTTTATTTTCCCCACTGCTGCCACCCTGGTCAAAATCATCATAACTTTTTACTGAGGTTACTGAAATAGCCCTTTATCATATCTTGCTTTTACCCTTTCCTCCTACATCATATTTCTATATGGCAGCCAGAGTAATCCTTTGGCCACAACACTCCTGTGCCAAAAAGAGTAGTTCTAGCCTCCTATTTCCCTCAGGAAAGCAAAGACTTACAGTGACAAACAAAAACCAAATTATCCGTTTCTTTTATTACCACTCTGACCTCATTTCCTTCTAATTATTATCTCTCTGATCCAACATACAGATGTCTCTGCTACTCCTTTAACATACCAAGAATTCTTCTTCCTTAGGACATTTGCTATAGTTTTTCCCTCTGCCTTCAATGTTTTACCCCAAGGAAACAGCTTGGCTAAACTCCCTCACATCCTTCAAGTTAGATATAATTTCTTAATGAAGTCTATCCTGATTATTCTATATAGCTCTTTAATATTGTGACATATTCCTCCCATCTCCCACAGATTTCTGATTCTCTTAATTTGTTATCCTCTTTCTTTATGCCAAAGCACATTTTATCTTCACCTTACTAAATGTAATTTTCACATTATTTTCTTGCTTATTGTCACATCTCTTCATAATATAAGTTCTTCAATGGTTAGGCTTTTTATCCATTTTGTTCAGTGATATATACCTTCCCTGTAAGAGTTCCTAGTACACAAAAGGTGTTCAATACATATATATTGACTAGACAACTTATAACAAAATTTAAGTATTAGTTTTGGCCTGAGATTTGCAAGGTGAACCAAGAATAACTCAATGGTTTACTGCTTCAGCAACTAATATAAAAGAATTGCCATCAATGCAAATGGAGAGGATTGTAAGAGAAGCAAGTTTGTGGGAGAAAAATCAAGAGTGAAATTCATATATACTAAGTTATAGATGTGTATCAGTCACTCTAAGGGGAAATGTCTAATATGCAGTTGGACATATGAGTCTGGACTTCAGGAGAAATATATAGGCTGGAGTTATAAATTTGAGAATTGTCAGCATACAAATACCATTTAAAATAATGAGACTAGGCTGGGCGTAATGGTTCACGCCATAGTCTCAGTATTTTGGCAGGCCAAGGTTGGTGGTTCACTTGAGGTAAGAAGTTTGAGACTAGCCTGGCCAACATAGTGAAACCTCACCTCTACTAAAAATACAAAATTATCCAGGCATGGTGGTGGGCACCTGTAATCCCAGCTACTCTGGAGGCTGAGGCACTAGAATCACTTAAACCCAGGAGGCAGACGTTGCAGTGAGCCATACACCACTGAACTCTAGCCTGGGTAATAGAGCGAGACTCTGTCTCAAAAAAAAAAAAGAAGAAGAAGAAATGGAAAGCCAAAAGGAAAGATGTTCATACTCCTTCATGATCACAGAAATAAAAATTAAAATTAATGGAGGTAACACTTTACACCTATCAGAATGTCAATACAAAAGCTAGTAATTTCTAATGTGGGAAAGAATGTCGACAGAAAGGAACCTCATGCTTTGTTCTTGAGAGTGTAGTCTGATGCAGCCATTCTAAAGACCAACTGAAGACCATCTGGAGCTATTTTATCAAATTAAGTGCAATACTCTAGGAACCATCAGTTTTATTCAAGTTATATCCAAAAATAAATTATCATTCAGGTACAGAAAGGGATATAAATATAAGAATGTTAACTGGCAACATTATGTCAAAGTGTGATTCTCAAAATGTTAAAATATATTCTTACAAATGTATAATAAGCTGGCCAAAGTTTTACTTACTTTATTAATAATGGAATCAGCAAAATGATCAAGCCTGTTCTGATTACTGTTCACCAGGACAACAAAACTTTGGTGGTTAACGGCTCTATTTCACAGATAAGAAATAATCATGCAACTATAAGTTTTGCAGAACTGAAAAAAGTCTGAGCCCTAAGTTGTGCAAAACTAATTTACATTGCTGTTAAGAATCAAATTATTATCAGAGAAGCTTGTAGGAAATACTCTAAAATTATTTTTAAAGGTCATGTAGTTCTTTTTTGCTTTGTTTACATGTTTTGGTTATTTTTTTCTTATTATCCTTCCATGTGATTATAAATAATTCCAAAATATTATTTTTCATCATTAAAAGGCCACCTTGTTGCAAGGATTTTTTGTTGGTTTTCTTGTGATGGTGGTTTGGCTGGATTCATAGATAAAGCAAAGATTACTCACTAATACACATAAGCCTTCTTATTGTATGGTAAATAAATCCAGAACCATACAGTTCTGAGCAACTACTATGTCACAGAATTAACTTCTGTCTGGAGATTATGTAAGGAAGATTGCACGTGTAGCCTCTATCTTTCAGAGACGTTATTACTCACACTTCCTCATTTAATCTAATTCTAGAAAACCAAAACAAATATGTCAATCTCAGTCAGATTATTTTAAGGACCAGTAATTTTTGAATAAATTTGTCTTTCCTCTAGGTCTCCAAAATTTGCTAAAATTCCTAGCCTTCCAATAAGTAACCTTTTTATTCTCTGTAAGGCTAGAATTTATAGGACCAAAATAACAGAAACCAGATTAGATTCATAGATGGGCTTCTTAGACTTTGGCTCTACATGTAAAATACAACTCATGTTTCTTAATGATGATATTTTCATACTTAATGAAATTAAATCTGTTCTCAAATATGACACTTCCAGTGTGGTCTTTTTGCACAAATGATTTGTCCAATTCTATACTGGTTTTGTTTAAAGAGACAGATTCTTATGAAACCTATTGACATAAAAACTAAGGGAAGTTCTAATTCCAGGGAGGATGGAGTAATCACATTCCACCCTGTTTCTCCTACTGAGTACAACTAAAAATGCTGGACAGAATACATGAAGCAGCTATCTGAAGTGCCTGAAAAGTTAATGGTAGCAGGAAGATTTGGGAAGGAGTCCAAAAATTGAAGTTTCTCTAAACCAGCAAGAAATTTATCATTTTTCTCCTCAAAATTGCCTAGTTTGAACTCAAAGCCATCCTGAATCCCAGAAGTCCACACCAGCTGCAGACAAAAAGAGTTCCAATAGAGCTTTTCATTTCCGGTCTGGGAATCTGAAAGGAAAGTACTAGAGCTCAGAGACAGTGGAGAAATCCTTTTTTTCTTCTTTTTCTTCTTTTTACCCTTCTTTCCTGACCCATTCTCCAGGTACTAGGCAGTTGCCTAAAACTTTGAGGAAGTGAAACTCTTCTCTCTGATCAGAGAATCTGTGTTCCCAAGAGCAGGAAGCAGATCCCTGTAGCTTTAAAAAAAATTTTTTTCTGTCTTCCTTCTACTTGATCCTAAATTCAGACACAGTCATAAGAAGTTTGTGGCAGAGAGGGAAAGCTGAACCCTCTGTTTTCAGACTGAATTACCAGAAGTAGAAGCCCCAAGGAGCCGTGGAGACATAAATGGATCAGAGGAGTAACCTCATAAAGTTGTGTATAAATTCCTAAAATCATTGTCAACGGTTTGTGAATCTCACCCTAAACACCATACCACACGCTTTAAGAGCTGAGCTGCCAAGAAGAGTGACAGCAGCAAGAAGGAAGACTAGGAGTTCTCCAGCTTCACTCTTTCCGTTCCCACCAAAATCCAACTAGCAACTATTTACAGGCAAAAATACCATTCTAAACATCTCAGAACTCAGGAATGAGTCTGACACACTCCCCTGGACTCAGGAACCAAGAAAAGCCACAATCAAACAGTAACAGTAGTAATTCTGTTTGTCTAACATCCCTCCCTCAAGCCTGCACAGTACCACACACAGGGAATTCCACTGGACCCATGGTTTCTACAGTGGGAAAAGTTAATTCAAGAGAGATATTCAGCTTCTCCACCATTTGGAACCTCTCACAGGAAGTTCATACCTGTCTTGTCCCACAGGTAAGAATGGGAGTACTGTCTTGTCCCACAGAAAAGAGTAGGAGTACTGGCAGGACTAGACCACCTAGAGTCAGTTAGAAGAACAGAATATGGGTGGGGCTCACAGTGACTAGCACTCAGATCTTGGTGGCTGATCCGTATTCCACCCAACAGAGGCACTGCACCAAAGAAACTAGCCAGCAGCAATTCCAGCCAGGGCTACACCGGACAGGGTTATCCTGGCCTTAGAGCACCCAGTAATACTTTATTGGTGGTGTGTAAATCATTTATATTTTTAGTCTGAAGGTTAAAAGACAAAACTATTAATAATAATGAAAATTACAGTAACTTGTAATATTGTTGTAAAATGCAATAACTTGTAATATGCAATATACGACGATGTAAATTAGGACATTGAAAATTCAAAATGTAAGGGGAAAGTGAGTTAAACAGTAGAGGTCTTTTCGCTATCAAAGTAAGTTGTTGTCCAGGTAAGGTGGCTCACGCCTGTAATCCCAGCACTTTGGGAGGCTGAGGCGGGCAGATCACCTGAGGTCAGGAGTTTGAGACCAGCCTGGCCAACATGGTGAAACCCCATCTCTACTAAAAATAGAAAAATTAGTCAGGTGTGGTGGCAAGCACCTGTAATCCCAGCTATTCGGGAGGCTAAGGCATGAGAATTGCTTGAACCCGGGAGGCAGAGGTTGCAGTGAGCCAAGATCATGCCACTGCACTCCAGCCTGGGAGACAGAGTGAGACTCTGTCTCAAAAAAAAAAAAAAAGTAAGTTGTAATCAGCTTAAAATAATATGTTATAAGTTGTTTTTTTGTAAGCCTCATTGTAAGCACAAAGAACAAACCTATAATAGACACACTAAAAATAAAAATCAGGGAATCAAAACACACTACTATAGAAAATCACTTAACAGGAAAGACAGTAAGAGAGGAAGAAAAGAAAAAAGATGAGGCCGGGCGCGGTGGCTCACACCTATAATCCCAGCACTTTAGGAGGCCGAGGTGGGTGGATCACCAGGTCAAGAGATCGAGACCAACCTGGTCAACATGGTGAAACCTCATCTTTACTAAAAATACAAAAATTAGGTGGGCATGGTGGCGTGTGCCTGTACTCCCAGCTACTCAGGAGGCTGAGGCAGGAGAATTGCTTGAACCCAGGAGGTGGAGGTTGTGGTTCGAGATCGCGCCATTGCACTCCAGCCTGGGTAACAAGAGTGAAACTCCATCTCAAAAAAGAAAAAAAAAAAGAAAAAGAGAAAGAAAAAAGATCTACAGCACAACTAGAAAATAATCAACAAAATGATAGCAGTACATTCTTACCTATCAATAATTACTTGACTGTAAATGGATTAAATTAAGCTATCCAGTTAAAAGTGATAGAGTGGCTAAATTGATAAAATAAAACACCCAAACACATGCTGTTTATAAGAAACTTGCTTCATTTTAAGGATAAACACAGACTGAAAGATATGGAAAAAGAATTTCCATGCAGCCAGGTGTGGTGCCTCACGCCTGTAATCCCAGCAGTTTGTGGGGCCAAGGCAGGTGGATCACTTGAGGCCAGGAGTTCAATCCTAGCCTGGCCAACATGGCAAAACCCCATCTCTAACAAAAATACAAAAATTAGCTGAGCATGGTGGTGCATGCCTATAATCCTAGCTACATGGGAGACTGAGCCAGGAGAATCACTTGAACCCAGAAGATGGAGGTTGCACTGAGCCAAGATTGTGCCACTGCACTTCAGCCTGGGTGACAGAGCAAGACTCTGTCTCAAAAAAAAAAAAAAAAAAAAAAGAATTTCCATGCAAATGGAAACTGTAAGAGAGCAAGAGTAGCTATATTTATATCAGATAAAATAGACTTTAAGTCAAAAACTCTAAAAAGAGACAATGAAAGTCATTATATAATAATAAAGGGTCAATCCAGCAAGAGGATATAGCAATTGTAAATACAAAAGCATGCAATATTAAAACATCTAAATGTATAAAGCAAATATATTATTAGATCTAAAAGGAGAACTAGACTGCAATGCAATGATAGTAGCAGAATTTGCCACCCATTTTCAGCAATGGACAGGTCATCCAGACAGAAAATCAACAAAAAAACATCAGATTTAAACTGCACTATATAGACCAAATGGACCTAGCAGCCATTTACAGAACTTTCCATCCAACAGCTGAAGAATACATATTCTTTTCAACTGCATATAAAATATTTAACAGACTAGATAATATGTTAGGCCACAAAACAAGCCTTGACAAATTTAAGATTGAAACTGTATCAAGTGTTTCTTCTGACCACAATGATATAAAACTAAAAATCAATAACAGAAAAGGAACTTCAGAAACTTTATACATTCATAGAAATTAAATACACTCCTGAAAAACCAATGAATCAAGAAAGAAATTTAAATATCCCTTTTGGACAAGTAGAAATGGAAACACAATGCACCAAAACTTATGGAATACAGCAAAAGCAATTCTTAGAGAAAAAGTTATAGCAATAAACACCAACATCCAAAAAAAAAAAGAAAGATTTCAAATAAAGAATCTAACATCATACCTCAAAGAACTAGAAATATAAGAAGAAACTAAATCTAAAATTAGGAGAAAGAAGTAATAAAGGTCAGAATATAGGTGAGATGTGGTAGCTCACGCCTGTAATCCCAGCATTTTGGGAGGCTGAAGTGTATGGATCACTTGAGCACAGGAGTTCAAGACCAGCCTGGTCAACATGGTAAAACACCATCTCTTCCAAAAAGGAAAAAAAAAAAAAAAATCCAGGCATGGTGGCAGATGCCTGTGGTTTCATCTACTCTGGAGGCTGAGGTGGGAGGATCTCTTGAGCCTGGGAGGTGGACGTTGCAGTGAGCCAACATCACCACTGCATTCCAGCCTGGGTGACAGAGTGAGATCCCATCTAAAAAAACAATCAGCATGTAAATAAATGAAATAGAGGCTTGGAAAAAAAAATACAAAAGAGCACCAAAATTAAGAGTTAGTGTTTTGAGAAAAAATAAAATCAACCAATGGTTAGCTAAACTACCTAAAGAAAAAAGAGAAGACAAACAAAATCATGAAAAAGGAGACATTATAACTGATACCACAGAAATAAAAAGGATCATAAGAGATTATTACAAACAATTATACACCAACAAATGGAATAACCTAGAAAAAACAGATAAATTCCTTGACACATACAACCTACCAATATTGAATTATGAAGATATAGAAAATTTGAAGAGATCAATAATGAGTAAGGACACTGAATCAGTAATAAAAAGTCTCCCATCAAAGAAAAGCCCAAGACCTGGTGGTTTCATTACTGAATTCTACCAACATTTAAAGAAGACTAATATCAATTATTCTCAAAATATTTTAAAATACTAAAGAGGAGAGAATACATTTAAACTCATTCTATGAGGCCAGCATTACTCTGGTATCAAAACCAAGAAAAGGCTCCCAATTACTCCAGGGGAAGGAGTGAGTTGAACTGGAAAGGAGCAACCTGCCTTTACAACATGCTTCTGGAATCCTGGCAGGAGGAGACCCCTCAATCACCATGGACACTTGAGCTGGCAGGGAGAGCTGCTTAGAGAATGGTAGGGGAAGTACTCCAACTGGTGCAGAGTCCAGAGGGTCTGATGTGGTAATGTCTGTAGTGAAGCATAATCAGGGATGCCCATCTCCCTAGGCTTGATTTGCTCCCGTAAGAGACTTTAGACCTAGGGGAAATGTTGGACATAAATTCTGCAGGGCAGTCTTGCCCACCAAATGAGGTCAGTGTGATGTGAGCACCCCTTGGTCTGCTGACCTCTCCCAGGGCCCCAGCCTGGCTGTACCTGCTTGCCCTGGTGCTCTGAAGTGCTACATCATAGCTCCTGTGCTGGCAGACTGCACAGCCCACCCACTACCTCCTCTCATTGCAGCTCCCTCCAGGCCCCAACCACCCCTACATTGCCGGTGCATATGTGCATGGGTGGATCTTGCCTTCCCTGTCCTGCCAGAGTGTGTGTGCACATGCACCTTGCCCTGCCATTGCTGCCAGGGTAAGTGCACTCCATTCCACCTCTCCCCCACCATACTTCCATTGCAGTCAGAGGCAGCCCAGGCCCCACCAGCACCCTGCCCCAGCACCAACACTGTCACCAGAGTGAAACTAGGCACAGAGAACAGTGGACCCTCCACTGCCCTAAATAGCAACCTACACCTACTTGAAAATGCACAGAGGTTGCACACAGTCCTGCACCTACCAGCACCTTGCCCCCATGCTAAAACCACCACCAGCACAACCACACACACAGTCAGTCACCAGCAGGGACCCCCAACCCCTGAACCATGCTTCTCTGCTGCTGCTATGAATGCCTGAACACCCATGAGCACCCGGCTACAACCAATAAGCATGTAACCTTCCATGCTGCTTCTGGCACATGCTAATGAGGATGGACCCCACTGCCACCACCCTATGAAATGCTTTGCCTGTCACCACCCATAGGAATGCTGAAACCAAAGATGCAGGAGCACCTCAGTCCACCCAGTGCAGTTGATTCCTAACCACAAGGAGCCAGAAAACAAAGTTGGGGCCCAATACTGGTCCCCCAGAGTTAGAGCAAATAGTCCAGGAGTTGTGAGCTGAGCCTGGGCCCTCTGAAATCTTCTAGAAACAAAGCCAGTCAACAGAACCCACCTTATACCACAATCAAGCCCTCAAGGTCATCAAACAGGATAAAAGAAAAAAAAATCCAAAGGACAGCAACTTCAAAGATTGAAGAACATCAGCCCACAAAGATGAGGAAGAATCAGTACAAGAACTGACAACTCAAAAAGTGAGAATGCCTTTATTCCTCCAAACGACTGCACTAGCTCTCCAGCAAGAGTTCTGAAAAAGGCTGAGATGACTGAAATGATGGAAACAGAATTCAGAATATGGATAGGAATTAAGATAATCAAGATGCAGGACTACATTGAAACACAATCCAAAGAAGCTAAGAATCACAATAAAACAATGCAGAAGTTGCCATACAACATAGCCAATATAGAAAAGGACATAACCAACATGACAGAGCTGAAAAACACACTATAAGCATTTCTTTTCTTTTTTTTGCCTGAGGCAGAGTCTTGCTCTGTCACCCAGCCTGGAGTGATCTCAGCCCACTGCAACCTCCACCTCCCAGGTTCAAGCCATTCTCCTGCCTCAGCCTCCCAAGTATCTGAGATTATAGGCACCCACCACCACGTCCAGCTAATTTTTTTGTATTTTTAGAGGAGACAGGCTTCATGTTGGCCAGACTGGTCTTGAACTCCTGACCTCATGATCCACACCCTTCAGCCTCCCAAAGTGCTGGGATTACAGGTGTGAGCCATCATGCCTGGCCTAGAATTTCATAATGCAATTGCAAGTATTAATAGCAGAATAGGCCAAGCTGAGGAAAGAATGCCGGAGCTTAAAGACTGGCTTTCTGCCAAGACATGCCAACTTGTATCCCCAAATGAAGCAGATGAAAAAACAAACAAACAAAAAAGACTGGCTTTCTGAAATAAAACAGTCAGACAATAACCAAGAAAAAAAGAATGAAAAGTAATGAATAAGATCTCCAAGAAATATGGGACTGTGTAAAGAAACCAAAGCTATGACATATTGGTATCCCTGAAAGAGATGGGGAGAACGGAACCAACTTGGAAAACATATTTCAGGATATTATCCATGAAAACTTTCCCAACCTAGCTAGAGAGGTCAACATTCAAATTCAGGAAATGAGAGAACCCCAATAAGATACTTCATAAGAAGATAATCCCCAAAACACATAATCATCATATTCCCCAAGGTTGAAATGAAAGAAAAAATGTTAAAGGCAGTTACAGAACAAGGCCAGGTCACCTACAAAGGGAAGCTCATAAGACCAACAGTGGACCTCTTAGCAGAAACTCTACAAGCCAGAAGAGATTGGGAGCCAATATTCAACATTCTTAAAGAAATTCCAACCAAGCATATCATATCCAGCCAAACTAAACTTCATAAGTGAAAGATAAATTAGATCCTTTACATGCAAGCAAATGCTGAGGGAATTTTTTACCACCAGACCTGCTTTACAAGAGTTCCTGAAGGAAGCACTAAATATGGAAAAGAAAGACCATTACCAATCACTACAAAAACACACTCAGGTACACAGGCCAGTAACATTGTAAAGCAACCACACAAACGAGTATCTACAATAACCACCTAACATGATGACAGGATCAAATTCACACATATCAATAATAATCTTGAATATAAATTGGCTAAATTCCCCAATTAAAAGGCACAGAGTGGCAAGCTGGATAAAAAAGCAATACCTAATGGTATGCTGTCTTCAACTGACCGTCTCACACACAATAACACCCATAGATTCAAAATAAAGGGAGGGAGGAAAATCTACCAAGCAAATGGAACTCAGATAAAAGCAGGGGTTGCAATCCTAATTTCAGACAAAATAGGCTTTAAACCAACAAAGATCAAAAAGACAAAGAAAGGCATTATATTTTGGTAAAAGGTTCAATTCAACAAGACCTACCCATATATATACCTGCACCCAACACAGGAGCACCCAGATTCACAAAGCAAGTTCTTAGGGACCTTCAAA
This sequence comes from Plecturocebus donacophilus, assembly GCA_004027715.1. Classification (NCBI taxonomy): domain Eukaryota; kingdom Metazoa; phylum Chordata; class Mammalia; order Primates; family Pitheciidae; genus Plecturocebus; species Plecturocebus donacophilus. The sequence continues at coordinate 20,004 of PVKP010038890.1, forward strand.
GAGACTCAGACTCCCACACAATAATAGTGAGAGACTTCAACTCCCCACTGACAGTATTAGACTAATCATCAAGTCAGAAAATTAACAGAACTATTCAGGACCTGAACTCAGCACTGGATCAAATGGGCCTGACCAATATCTATGGAACTCTTCACCCAAAAACAACAGAATAAACATTCTTCTCATTGTCACATGGCACATACTCTAAAATCAACCATACAATTGGACGTAAAACAATCCTCAGCAAATGCTAAAGAAATGGCATTATACCAACCATTCATTCTTTTATACCAACCACAGTGCAATAAAATTAGAAATGAAGACTCAGGTCAAGAGATCTAGACCACCTGGCCAACATGGTGAAACCCCATCTCTACTAAAAATTAAAAATTAGCTGGGCATGGTGGCCCATGCCTGTAGTCCCAGCTACTTGGGAGGTTGAGGCAGGAGAATCTCTTGAACCCAGGAAGCAGAAGTTACAGTGAGCCAAGATCATGCCACTGCACTCCAGCCTGGGCACCAGGCTCAGAAGAAAGGAAGGGA
>PVKP010038891.1:0-20546 GCA_004027715.1 Plecturocebus donacophilus
TAAGTTTTTGACTGCATTTTAAACTAAGCCTGCTTATTTCTGTAAGCCAGCCAGCAATCTCTGGCTGCAGCTCAGAAAAAAAAAAAAGAGAGAGAGAGAAAGGGATGTGTAATGTAAAAATCTAAATAAGCTAAATAAGTATTCTAGTTCTAAGCAATTATTCTGCAAATCCTGCTGGGTGATGGAAATAAATAAAGTGCCAATAACCCAGAGGTTTCTTTGATCAGAAAGATGAAGAGAACTAACCAAAGCCAAGCTTCATGCACCCAAATCTTAGCAAGCATAATGATAGCTACCAGTTATCAGGGTATGTCAGCAGCCTCAAAACTTTTAGGCTTTTCTTACCACACCCCGCCCCCTTGTCTTATTCCAATGCATATCCTCTAATAAACCAGACTGTTTCTTTTTGCCTAAAAACTATCAAGTTCCAAGTAGTGAAAATGGAATGATGCATAAACACACGATTCTTCTGAGGACCCATAAGTCAGCCCTGAAATAAATGCTAGCTGCTCTTTTCTACACATCCTTGCTCACCAGTGGGGAGTAGCAAAAAATATCAATGCCTATTCTTCCTAACAGGAGTTAGGGTCTTCACTCCTGAGGGGGTACTGAGAGGGATTAGCGAGCTTGCCTAAGGTAGACAGCAGGGAAAGGGTCCCTGGAGAACCCCCCAACCACAAGTGAGTGCCTCATACCCACCAAGCAGGGCATGGCGGCACACACCTGTAGTCCTAGCTACTCAGGAGGCTGAGGCATGAGAATTGCTTGAACCTGGGAGGTGGAGACTGCAGTGAGCTGACATCACACCATTGCACTCCAGTCTGGGTGATAGAGTTAGACTTAGTCTTAAAAAAAAAACTCACCTTTTATCAATATTTTTATAGTTTTATGTCTGAGTGCTTAAATATCAAGGACAGGACACTGGATAATAATAAATGCATATTTAAATTTATAAAGTAAAAAAGTACCATCAGAGCCTAATAAATGATGGATATAGCAACACAATACTTCGCAAAATCATTCAGGGATGTTTGATAAACAAGGTAACATAGGACTTGCACTGCACTACTCATGTGAAGTGTTCTCTCTCTCTCATTTTAGTCTTAATTCCCAAACTTACAACTACCACATACTCACATACACAGAATAAGAAAATTTAACTTATTTTTGTAGAAGTCCGTGATTCACATTTTAGTCTATTACATCTTTTCCACATTGCTGTTATAATGCTGTTGAAGTGCACCCTCTCTCATCAGAATAATACCTTTGTGAATGTGAATAGACAGACACTGGAGAAGGCCAGCTCAGCACACTCATTTGAACTGTCCCTTTGCTTTTCAGGCAGTAAAAATGCCTTCAAGGAGTGAAAATAAAGTGAATGCGGATTAAGCAGAGAGGTATACATGAAAAAACATTTGTCAATTTTTGAAGATTACATTGCATGGCCTACAATTTTTAAAATATACACTGCATAACATAAATATTGCACAAGAAAATAGAATTAAAATTATGGAGTTGACCACAAAGGATAGCCAAAGCTGTATTATAGCAACATTAAAAAATATATATATCTACTGTCAGAAGAAGGTAACTTGAAGCATTTGAGAGATGTTCTCTAAGAATCTAAAAATATTTTTTACCTTTAGAATTTGTAAAAAATGTTTAAACATTTTTAATTTAAAAAAAATTTTGAGTGCATTTTTTGTCAGCTTCATTTTTCTGAAGAATGTAAATATAATAGAGTAAAATAATACATACTAAAAATAACTTTTCTGGTAATAGAGCAGTTTAATTTTTAGACTAAAAAAGTAAAATTTTACAAAATTATATGCTGACCAATTTAATCAGAAGGTTCTTTTTACAACTGTAAGAAATTACACAAAGATTCAACTTTTATGTTGGGTGGGAGAGAAAATGATTACCAGGGATTAGATAATTGTTGTTTTACTAATCAATGTTGATTTTTATTGCTATTTGGTCTCAAATTACGTTAATAATAATGGCCTTGGTCCAATAATTTTTTTAAAAACTTATTTTTTTCAATCAGCCAAAATATTAACCAAAAGAAGGCATAGAAATAAAGGTATTTAACAGTCAATTTATAATATAAAATTAAAATGTTTCTAGAAATAAAAAAGATACATAAACAGATAAGAAAAAAAGTGGATTACTCACAATAGCTAAGGTATCAAAACCTAAGTGTCTATCAACAGGTGATATAAATTATAAAACGTGGCATATTTACACAATGGAATGCTATTTATTCCTTAAAAAGCAAGGAATCTTGGAGGTGGGCTCAGCAGTCTGTGTCTCAGTAAGACTTGCAGGGATCCTGATGCACACTGAAGTTTGAGTGTCACTGGAATGGATAGTGTCCATATGATTGCTGGATCACCCCTTCTATTCTGAATGTCAAGAACATCCCAAGTGAGACCAGTCAGTATATTATAGCTATTTCTTAAGCCACAACCAGAAAGTCTTTGCTTCCCCTTTGCCTTCTACCATGATTGTAAGTTTGTTGAAGCCTCTCCAGCTGTGCAAAACTAGAAAAAGATGTGCAACTAAAAGACTCATTTGAAATTTCCAGACAGAAAGCCAAGCATTTGGAGTGTCTCTTTGGACAGGTTTAAACACAATTGAGGAAAAGAAAGCAACCTACTCAGTGTGAAGATGATAATAAAGACCTTTATGATGATCTACTTCTACTTAACAGATAGTAACTTCAGAATCCTTAACATAGCACTCAGCTATCAATGCCAATGAAAAAGATTTTGCATCACAGTTGAAATCGATTTACCACTTCTTTTGTAGATGTCCTGAACTGAGTACCAGAAGTCAACAACTGTCTCATTATTAAGATGGGTTCTAAAGTGTTTCATTTTTGTGACACATAATGACTGTTAGTTGAGGTCTAGCTGTATGGTGAAAAATGTTGTCTACAGAGAGAATAGTCAACTTATATTGACTGTGAGTTATACTAGGAGCTATACTTAATTCATTGGACTTTATTTGGCCAGCTACTTTTTATATTAAAAAAAAGAAGAAGAAAAGTTTTAAACAAGAAAGAAGTCTTTTTGTTGGCAACAACACTGATGAACCTGGAAGACATTAGGTTAAGTAAAACAAGCCAGCACACATACAAAATAATAGCAAATAATTTAATTTCTATGTAGAATATCAAAAAATTTAAACTCATAAAAGCAAAGAGTAGAATTATGATTGCCTGAAGCTGGAGGTGGAGAAGATGTTGGTCAAAGTAATGAGTCTTTTCTACATCTTTTGCCTAAACAAATAAATTATTCTTCCCTGTTTTAATTCACCATGGAATTGAATTATATCCTGAACAATTAAAATGGAAAGAATAATATAATTATTAAAGCAATGCAGGTTGTATACTGAAATTTCAGAGATTTAGCAAAATATATATATTCTTCACCATCCCTTTTTTTTCTGATTAAGAGAACTTTTTCATGATCTTTCAGGGATTATGTTTTCTTTCATCTTCTATCTACATTATCTTCTTTCTTCAGCCAATTGATTTAAGAAGAGATGTAGAGAAGACACACTTGCTTCTCATCCACACATCACTTCTACTTGCTATTAGTTAATGTGAGTAGAGCTGAGAATAGCAGTTTTCTAGCATGACAGCAACTTCTCAGCAATAAACAACACTTTGAAATAAAACTATAAATCTTTCATCAAAAGCTAATGTATTTTAAGCAAAATAAGTGTATGCATCAATAATAAAATGCCTGTGGTATATTTATTTTGTAGATTTCTACTGAGTTCAGATAAGATTTGATCAAAAGCCAGCAAGTATAGAGCAGAAAATATTATCTGAAATAAAAATATTGTGAATGAAGTTAATGTCACTAGAAGAATATTATGACCTCATACTAAGTCTCATCCACAGTTGTACAACATCAAATGCTACTTTTTGTTATAAACTGTATTTTACGTAAGTATTCCAATTATATCACCCTTTTTCACTATTTCAATGCCTTCTCCACTTTATGTCAGTGGAAAACAGGCCAGATGTTTCCAGAAAAGCAGACAATGCTATTCTTACTTTAATGACGATGATGAAAAGCACTTGTTTCACTGATACTCCCATGCCAAAAACTGTTATTTTGCCTGAAGTACTGGTTTTCTATTTTCCTCTACATTTATTAACAAAATCAAATTCTTAACTATAAAGACTTTATCTTATTCAAGTTTTATGGAATTTTGTTTACATTTAAGTGTCTCTGACTTTCCTGGAATATTAAATTTTTCACAAATCTAAATTGAATACTAGAAATAAACAATATTTTACTGAAAGATTTTGTGGAGTGAAATTTATAAAACCTTTTCATAACATTGAAGAAATGTTTTAACCATCTTCCCAGTAATCACTATGAAGATAGCATTTTGAATTTTCAGTATATGCTCTGAGTCACTCATGGGAAATTGATATCTTTACTACAAATGAGCAAAAACAGGTGCTGAGTGGAAGCACAACACATTGCACATCGATGCTTTCCACACACACCTATTACGGTCTTAATTTACCTGAACTGTCATTAGCATAGCTAGAGACTTACTGAATATAGTCATACTATTTTTTGGCAACTAATGCCATGCTTGTTACCCATTCATTTTATACCATTATCTTCTTGGCTGAAAAACATAAATTGCTTAATTTACTCTAAATTGAGAGACTAGATTTACAGTCTGGGGCTATAATAGTACCTGAATGTTTTTAATACTATTCTTGGAAATTTTTCATATATTCAAACATAGAATAGATATAAATATTATGAAAAACTGGGGAGTTGACAAAGAGTACAAAATTTCAAATAGGCTAAGTAAGTTTTGAGATCTATTGCATAGCATGGTAACTATAGTAAACTATAAAGTATTGCATATTTCAAGATAACTAAGCATAAATTTCAAATGCACTACCACAAAAATGATAGGTGAGTTCACAGATATGTTATTAAACTCAATTTAATTATTCTATATTTTATACATATATTAAAACATCACATTGTACCCCATAAACTTACACAACTATGATTTGCCAATCAAAAATACTATTAATACTTTTTTTATTAGAGGAGTGAAATAAGCTTTAAGATATTGAAACAGAGAAAAAAGTGCTTATCTTAAAATTGCAGGAAATATATACATACCTATTTTTTATTTCATATGGCTTGCTCATTTAGTGACATAGGTAAGTTAACTTTTAATATAATGAACAGTCAGAACCCAGCACTCAGAAATAGATGATTTTTAATGTTCAAAATAATGTGATACTTTAAAAGACAAACTCTAAATCAACTGTTTAGAGTAAAATTCTAAGTTTTTAAATAAATAATTTTCTTCACTTGTTAGAAAACAAATTTCTTTCTTTCTTTTTTTTTTTTTTTTTTTAAAGATGGGGTTTCACCATGATGGCCAGGCTGGTCTCAAACTCCTGACCTCAGGTGATCCACCCACCTCGGCCTCCCAAAGTGCTAGGATTACAAGTGTGAGCCACCACGCCCGGCTGAAAACAAATTTTTTAAATACGTATTTTAAAACTACCTTTAAAGTTATCCAATTAACTAAACAAGTAAATAAAAAACAATTTGCCTTCTTCTTTCTAATTATAAAACGGACAGACACTCTGCATTTAACCAAATACTTTGGTAAATGGATTCTAACAATGATATCTCTCATGACTTAAAAGAGTCATTAGTTTAAACTTAGAAGTATATTAAAATTTTATATTAAAAGCTAGGATTAGCCTGTTATTATATAGAACATCTGTGATCTTCATGTACATCATTACCCATTGGGTGGTCTATAGTTTCTGAGTTTCAGAAATACTGTTATAAGAATCCTTCTTCCCGCTGGGCGCGGTGGCTCACGCCTGTAATCCCAGCACTTTGGGAGGCCAAGGAGGGCAGATCACGAGGTCAGGAGTTCGAGAGCCTGGTGAACATGGTTCAACCCCGTCTCTACTAGAAAGCTGCAAAAATTAGCCGGGCATTGTGGCGCATGTCTGTGATCCCAGCTACTTGGGAGGTTGAGGCAGGAGAATTGCCTGAACCCAGGAGGCGGAGTCTGTAGTGAGCCAAGATCACACCATTGCACTCCAGCCTGGGCAACAAGAGCAAAACTCCGTCTTACCAAAAAAAAAAAAAAAAAAAATTCTGATTGAATAATTTAAGTTTTCTCAGTAACTAAAAAAGATTGGAATTACTGATCACTCACTTACAATGTGTTTTTAAATGTTATTTAATGAAAATATATAGAGTTTCTTTTAAACTCATTTTAACAACCTATGTTTTTGATTTTTCACTTTTATTAGAAAATAAGTATGAAAATTTATGTTACTACAAACCTATAAATTTTATTCAAATCTAGACATAGTGCTAATCTTAAAAGATCTGTATGGGAGCGCCCCGAGGACTCAGCGGAGGGTGGGCGCCGCCGAGGGCTCCTGCCGCCGGCGGGTTTCCGCGGAGCGCCGCCCGGCTCCGCGCTGCCGCCGCCGCGGCCCATGGGCAGAGTCGGCCGGGCGGGCCCGCATTAAACTGAGGAAAAGATGTCCCTGTACGATGACCTAGGAGTGGAGACAAGTGACTCAAAAACAGAAGGCTGGTCCAAAAACTTCAAACTTCTGCAGTCTCAGCTTCAGGTGAAGAAGGCAGCTCTCACTCAGGCAAAGAGCCAAAGGACAAAACAAAGTACAGTTCTTGCCCCAGTCATTGACCTAAAACGAGGTGGCTCTTCAGATGACTGGCAAATTGTGGACACTCCACCGCATGTAGCAGCTGGGCTGAAGGATCCTGTTCCCAGTGGGTTTTCTGCAGGGGAAGTTCTGATTCCCTTAGCTGACGAATATGATCCTATGTTTCCTAATGATTATGAGAAAGTAGTGAAGCGCCAAAGAGAGGAACGACAGAGACAGCGGGAGCTGGAACAACAAAAGGAAATAGAAGAAAGGGAAAAAAGGCGTAAAGACAGACATGAAGCAAGTGGGTTTTCAAGGAGACCAGATCCAGATTCTGATGAAGATGAAGATTATGAACGAGAGAGGAGAAAAAAAAGTATGGGCGGAGCTGCCATTGCCCCACCCACTTCTCTGGTAGAGAAAGACAAAGAGTTACCCAGAGATTTTCCTTATGAAGAGGACTCAAGACCTCGATCACAGTCTTCCAAAGCTGCCATTCCTCCCCCCATGTATGAAGAACAAGACAGACCGAGATCTCCAACTGGGCCTAGCAACTCCTTCCTCGCTAACATAGGGGGCACCGTGGCGCACAAGATCATGCAGAAGTATGGCTTCCGGGAGGGCCAAGGTTTGGGGAAGCATGAGCAGGGGCTGAGCACCGCCTTGTCGGTGGAGAAGACCAGCAAGCGTGGCGGCAAGATCATCGTTGGCGATGCCACAGAGAAAGATGCATCCAAGAAGTCAGATTCAAATCCACTGACTGAGATACTTAAGTGTCCTACTAAAGTGGTCCTCCTAAGGAACATGGTTGGTGCAGGAGAGCTGGATGAAGACTTGGAAGTTGAAACCAAGGAAGAATGTGAAAAATATGGCAAAGTTGGAAAATGTGTGATATTTGAAATTCCTGGTGCCCCTGATGATGAAGCAGTACGGATATTTTTAGAATTTGAGAGTCGAATCAGCAATTAAAGCGGTTGTTGACTTGAATGGGAGGTATTTTGGTGGACGGGTGGCAAAAGCATGTTTCTACAATTTGGACAAATTCAGGGTCTTGGATTTGGCAGAGCAAGTTTGATTTTAAGAACTAGAGCACGAGTCATCTCCAGTGATCCTTAAACGAACTGCAGCTGAGAAAAGAAGGAAAAAGGTCACAGCCTGCGTGGCTGTTGCATACCAAGACTCTTGGAAGGACTTCTGAGATATATGTTGATCGATCCCTTTTTTATTTTGTGGTTTTTTAATATAGTATAAAAATCCTTTAAAAAAAAAAAAAGATCTGTATGTTTAACATTATAGATAACCTATTTACACTTAGAAGATAAATAACTGCTTTCCAGTAAAACCAATGGAGCAATTTTGAACCTCAGTTACAAGCTATTATAATATTAATACTATAATCTAGGTGGAAATTTTAGGTATCTGCATGTTCAGGTTGTTTAGCATGTAATAAATCAGAAACTATAAATTTTTATAAAGTATAAATAATAAACTGAAAATATAAACTATCACTTTCTTTTTCTGTTTTGAAGTACTGTCATTATTTCTAGGTGATATAACACTCCATTACAGAGGCTGTGGCTGTTGAAACTAGAAATGTCGTGGTCAATTCTTTGTTACTTGCTGCCTTTTTACTTCACACAAACACAGCAGCACAAGAAGGCAAGAAATGCTACACCTTGATTTTAAACACATGAGTGCCCTTCTAGGGAGAATACATGTGTGAGCATATTAACTTGAAATTTATGGCATCTTTTGTTCAAGTACAGACTTTCACATGGCAAGTAAAAAAGACAATAATTTAACACTACAATGGCATAATTAGTCTAAAAATATCTTCTGATTCATTATTTCTATTTTTCAAAAGAATAATTGTGATAGAATGAGCATTTACAGCACTGTGGTCTTAAATAACCCCCATTCTTTGGTTAATTATTTTTGAAATATGGCCATAAGACTTTTGTGCCTTTTTTTTTTTTTAGAAAAAATGTTTTCTATTTCTAATTCAGTAATTTAGCATAATTTTTAGTCTCACACTTTCAAAAATAGTTCATCCTAAAAAAAGTGATTAAATAGCTTACCACTTTTTCCCCAAAAAGAGTAACAAATTAAGTCTAGTCCAGTGTACAGTTAATTCATAAATAATGAAGGTGTAATTTATTTTAGCTGCACACTTGAAAATAAAACACTTTTTGGGCTATAGACCAAAAGCTTTCAGAGAGGTTAGCTCATAAAATGTGGGAAGACCTGGTATAGAAAGATTCAACCCTATGCCTTAAGGGGTGAAATTTTTTTTCACCCCTAATTTCAACTATTAACCAAGAACTGGAGAAATAGAACCTGTCTTTATACCAAAAGCATTTTATTATTTTTATGTTTAAGGGGTATATGCGCAGATTTGTAAAACAGATATACTACGTGATGTTGAGGTTGAACACTTAATTCCACTGCCCAAGTAGATTTTAAATGCTTGTCTCCACTCCTTCCTCCTTCTTTTTAGAATTCCCAGTATTTGTTTTCATCTGTTTCCACGTGCACCCAATTTTTAGTGCCCATGTATGAGTGAGAATATGTGGCATTTGCTTTTCTGATGTGTTAATTTGCTTAGAATAAGGGCCTTCTGCTGCATTCATGTTGCTGCAAAAGACATTACTTCATTCTCTTCTGTTGCTGCATTGTATTGGAGGTTGTATATCATTTTTCTTATTCAATAAAAGATTCATGGGTAACTGGTTTAATTTGGTCTTTAATATTGTCAATAGTGCTGCAATAAACATGTGAGTGCCAGTGTCTCTCTGGCAAAATTATTTTTTCTCTTTTGGGGCAGATACCCAGTAATGGGGTCAAATGGCAATTCTATTTGTAGTTCTTTGAGAAATTTCCAAACTGCTTTGCACAGGGTCTGAATTAATTTGCATTCCCACCAAGAGTGTAGGAAAATTTCCAATTCTCCACAACTTCAACATCTTATTTACTTTTAATAACAGTCATTCTTAATGGTATGAAATATCATGTCACCCTGATTTACATCTTTCAGATAATTAGGAATGTTGAGCAATTTTTACATGTTTATTGGCAGCTCTTATGTCTTCCTTTGAGAAGTCTATTAATATCATTTGTTTGCTTTTTATTAAATTTTTAATAAATTCTGTGTGTTAATCCTTCATTGTCTGCAGTTTGCAAATATTTTATTTCATACTGTTTAAATCATCTATTCATTTTGTTGAGGTTTTTTTTACTGTGCAGAAGCTCTTTGGCTTAATTAGATGCCAGTTTTTAATTTTTATTTTTGTTGCACTGATGTTAGATGTTAGTCATAAATTATTTCCAGAGGCCAATATTTTCTAAGTGTTCTTCTAAGAGTTTTGTAGCTTGAAGCCTCACAGATCAAGTCTTTAATCTATGTTGAGTTATATGTTTTATGTAGAAAAAGGTAGGAGTCCAGTTTTCTTCCACATGACTAACCAGTTTTCCCAGTATTTTTACTGAATAAGGAGTTAATTCCTCCTTTGTTTATTTCTGTTGGCTTTGTAAAAATAAGTTGGTTGTGAAATTATAGCTTAATTCAGGACTCTGTCTTCCATTTTATTTGTCTACATGTATATTTTTGTACCAGAACCATGTTATACTGGTTACTCTGGTGCAATCTTGGCTAACTGCAACCTCCACCTCCTGGGTTAGAGCAGTTCTCTTGCCTCAGCCTCCCAAGTAGCTGGGATTACAGCCATGTACCACTATGCCCAGCTAATTTTTTGTATTTAGTAGAGAGGGAGGTTTCACCATGTTGGCCTGGGTGGTCTCAAACTCCTGACCTCAGATGATCCATCTGCCTTGGCCTCCTAAAGTGCTGGGATAACAGGCGTGAGCCACCATGCCCAGCCCAGATTTATTCTTTTAGTCTTAAGTTGTCTTGACTATTTGGGCTCTTTAATTCTACCTATTTTATAATCATTTTCTTTTTCTAATTATATAAAACTTTAAGGATAGTTTGATAAAAATAGCAGTTAATCTGTAGGTTGCTTTAGGCAGAATGGCCATGCTGCAAACCTTAGTTACAGCCTAGGAAAAAGAATACTTCCTAAAATAAAACTAAGGTATCATACTTACCCTTCTCTTTGTCTCACCCAGAAATATGATGGGGGGAATTACCTGCCCTAACCCCTCCCTCAATAAAGATATTACTGTACTCTGGAATTTAGGCAAAACCTTAAATCTCCAGGCTTTTTAAAGCACAACATGTAAATAAAAGCTCAGAAAGTAAACCAAAATTCTTCAGATTGTTCCTAATGAATATCCCCCTTCCTCTGCAATTCCCCACAGTGGTAACAGATGGGTAGAGGAAGGTCAGGTAAATTACTTAGCTTGCCTCTCAATTCATTCCTCCTCTTCCTCTCAAAGGCTGAAGGCAGGGCCTTTCCAGTCCTCACAACCTGCCCTTCACCTAGTCCCTCCTGATCCAGGGATGGAGGTTTTGAGTCCCATAGTGTGGTGATACAGAGCACTAGTTGTCACTGCCTGGCTTTATTTAAAGGAAAAGCAGCAGGTTTCCTCTGTAGAGCTCTGAAAAGGCTGACTATATAGAGAGGTCTCGTATGTTTTTACTTGGTCAAGTATTTCTCACATCTTTTGTTATCAGAGTACCATTCCAATCTCTTAACTTGCAGTTGTGTGGAAAACTGTTTTGTAATGAAAGACCTTCATTAGGGGATTGAGCAGCATTTAATAAATTCTATGCTTGTATTAAAATAAATAAATAAATGCAGAATAAAAGTTTAACAAAATTCAAAATTTCTTTATAATAAATTCCTGAAAAAAGTGTTATAGGATAAACAAACCTCAAGCCAATGAATGCCACATATAACAAACAAACAAACAAAAGCACAGCAAATAACATACTAAACAGGGAAAACTTGTAAGCTTTTACTCTAAGAGCAAGAAGACAAATAATGCCCACTTTCTTCAGTCTTACTAAACAGAGTACTAAATATCCAAGACAGAGAAATTAGAAAATAAAATCAAAGCACCCAGATTATAAAAAATGTTAAATTATTCCTGTATATATTTTTTAACCTTATGCATAATCTTAAGCAAAGGCCTAAGACATTACTAAAAATTATTATGACTAATAAATTTATTAAACTTGCAGAATACAAAAGCAACATCCAAGTGTCAGCAGCATTTCTACATATTGACAACTATCTCAAAATGAAATCAAAGAAATTAATACACAAGTGGAAAAATATTACTCCTTTATAAATTGGCATTAATAATATTGTTAAATATCTGTATTATACAAAATAATGTATAGATATAATGCAAGCTCTATCAAAATACCAGTTACATAACTAACACATTTTTTTAAAAATACATCTAAAATTTTTATATGGTACCACAAAAGATCCTGAATATCCAAAGCAATCAAGCAGCAGAAAAAAGTGAAGGTATCACTCTGTCTGACTTTGAAAGATACTACAAAGCTATAGAAAAAAAAAAAAAAGTATGGTACTTGAATAAAAACAGACACACAGGACAATACAGAAGAAAAAGGAGACCAGAAATATATTAATGTATTCACAGCCAACTGATTTTAAATAAAGGTGGCAATTTCTTAGGGAAATGGCAGTATCTTCAATAAGTGGTGTTGAGAAAATTTCATATCCACATGCAGAGGAATATAATGAGACCCTCAACTCACATCATATATAACACATACTAAATTAGATACTTAAATGTAAGGTCTAAAACTCTGAAACTACTGCCAAAAAATATAGACTGAAAGCCCTGTAACATTTGTTGGGCAGTAACTTTTAAAATTTGAACTCAAAGCCCAAGGAACAATTTTTTTTTTAAAGATGAATCAGATTTGAAAATATATATGTTTGTTTTTTGCTGTTTTCTCATTTGTCAGTCATAACCATAGAAACTTTGATGTTTAACAGCATGGTTCTGAACCCATCACAGTGCATCGGAGGCTTTAGGGCTTTTATTTTAAGGTTGAGGCACCTGGAGTTACTGGTGCTTATGGTAATATTATGAAAGACACTAAAAGGGCAGCCTTGCTAATGCTCCCAGGACTGTGTGGCTCACAGGCCACTGTGTGAACACAGTAAACTGGTTTGCATGCAAACTAACAGGACATGTTTTAATCTAAAAGCTCCCATTATCTCCAAAAGTTTTCAGAGAAAATGGACGAGATCACTACAGTCAGGTGACTAAGAATATAAACTGTAGATTAAACTTAAACCATTACAAAAATTTATAAACAATAAGAGTAACAAATTTCTCCAAATTGTAATATTAATATGGAAAATACATATTCCAAATTTACAGAGGTCATTTTAATGTTTTGCAACCTTTAACATTCACACTTTAAAACAGAGGATTCTGCATGAAAATCCACGTTGTGCTATAAGTATATAATAATTTAAAATTTCTCACTATTCTCTTAAACATTTAATTTTTATAATATATGTATGTTCCAGCAAATTATATATTTGCCACACTTTGTATAAGAATCTAATATTTTTCTTTTACAAGGAAACAACAGGCTGATTTAATCCTCTCTTCTGTAGACCGTGTATGTCTTTTATGTTAATTAACCAATCTTAAAGTTCTATTGGTGCAAACTTTCCAGTTAAAACCAATTTTTCAGTGCATTAAAAAATACCAATGTTCTCCTCAAAACCTACAACATACCATGTGAAATGACACATGAAAACAAGAGTGAGAAAACTGTAGCCATAACACAGAAAAAGAAGGGCTGTGATGCATATATGGTTTGAATGCACATAAAAAGACAAAACTTAAGATAATTAAAACATGAAGGAAGTAGTTCTCTAAATTCAGCAAGATTCAGCTTTGCAGCCTGGAAACAATGTCCTCTTCACATGAAGAATCAATGTTATTTCTTGACAATTGATATTTTCCATCTCTGACTTGAAGTTAAAAACTAACTTTAGCAGGAATATTTATGACTAATTATGGAGCATCTGTTACACCCTGAGCACTGTCATGTTTGTTTACTACATTTATATATAAAACCATCCTGATGACTTATAAAGCTTCCCTAGTACTTACTGAAACAAACTGACTCAATAAATAAAATTTACTTATATCAATTATAAAAAGTTAAGAGAACAATAACTAAAGAAAAATAAGCTCATATAGGGTTCTCCCATTAAAAAAACCTAATGGACTCTTTTAACTTAATACACAAATTATTGAATTATATCTAAAAATAATTTTGTGTGCATGATGAAATTTTATAAAAATTATTCTAACTACAAATTAGCTATGATAATAAATACTTCATAAACTACAAAACAAAAAAATAAGAAACAAAAAGATTATTGCTCTAGCATGAGTACCATGCAAGTAAAAACAGAAACTTTGCATGCAAAGATTCTAAAAGATAAGCTATAAGATAGTGTAATAAATTGAATATAAAGCAAAGAATATATATTTGCTTTTACTATTTTTGAGGATTTTTGTTTTCTAGTCAATTAGACATCTTATTACAATGATTTGTTTTGTCTTATTACTTTTTTCTCCTGAAAATAGTTGCAAACTTACACTAACACAAACATACTTACTCCTTAAATCAAAGTTATATGATTAGACTAATAGATGTGTATATTTAACTCTATGTAAGTCAAAACTAAAACTCCAAGTGTTCTTGAAGGCAGAGGCCACATGCTTCAAAAAATACATAATAAATTTTTGAAAATATTTAGAACTGAGAAATATATTTATTTTCACCTGCATATAAATTTTATGATGACTATAAAAATGACCATGTAGTCAGTAACAATTTAACTGTACAACTTGGAATAACTAAGACTGTAGAACTGAATTGTTTTTAATACAAAACATAAAAGACAGAGGTTATAGGTATCTTATTTACCCTAATGTGATTATTATACATTATATGACTGTATCAAAATATGCCATATATGGCATAAATGTATACACATACACACATAAAAACTAAGAAAAATAAATTAAAATGTAAAAAATAGTATAACTTACAGAAACCATATTCTTTATTTGCAGTTTAAAGCCACTGAAAAAGAAGTACACTAGAGATGTTAGTCTAGTATGTTGCCAAATAGTGTACTGTTACCATCTTTTAAATATACCCTTGAGTAAGGTATAATAGGTTAAAAATAGTAGCACAATAACACTTTATTGAACGTATAACAGTATGTAATGTTATAAATGTTGAATTAAAAAATTAACACAATCTAAAATGTTTTCAAAATATAGTTTTATCACATGAAATTACAATTAGTAAAATGACATACTAATTTAATTTTGATTTAATTTTAACTATAATTAAGAATGATTTTTCTCTCATAATAATGGATTAGAATATTACTTGGGGCTGTGCTCAGTGGCTCACACCTGTAATCCTAGTACTTTGGGAGGCTAAGGTTAGCAGGCCACTTGAGGTCAGGAGTTAAAGAACAGCCTTCCAACATGATAAAACCTCATTTTATTAAAATACAAAAATTAGTCAGAAGTAATAGTGGGCACCTGTAATCTCAATCACTTGGGAGGCTGAGACAGGAGAATGGCCAAATCTGGAAGGAAGAGCTTGCAGTGAGCTGATGTGCCACTGCACTCCAGCATGGGAAACAGAGTGAGATTTCCTCTCAAAAAAAAAAACAGAATATTATTCGGAATGCCTATCCCATGCATCACTCAATTCTGTAAGTTAACCACAAAGAGCCTTTCTACTTAGATTTTCATCATGCATCTTACATTTTAATGTCCTTATTTGTCCATAAGAAAGATCATAATGACCACTTAATAAAAAAGCTCCCAAATCTTTGATGCAGAATTCATAGCATGCTTTTACATGTGAATACAATAGAAATGAAAAAATAACACAAAGTAATTTAAGAGTTGAATTTCATCATTATTCAGTTTCCAAATAATCTGGATTTTGTTTGTTTTTTAAGACACAGTCTTGCTCTGTGACCCAAACTGTAGTGCAGTGGCAAAACCTTGGCTCACTGCAACCACTGCCTCCCAGGTTCAAATGATTCTCATGCCTCAGCCTCCCAAGTAGCTGGAATTACAGGTGTACATCACAACAATGCCTGGCTAATTTTTGTATTCGTTTTTAGTAGAGATGGGGTTTCACCATGTTGGCCAAGCTGGTCTTGAACTTCTGACCTCAGGTAACTGCCCACTTTGGCATTTCCAAGTGTTAGCCTTACAGATGTGAGCCACTGTGTCTGGCCAAAAAATCTATATTTTCAAGATAAAAGTATGCTTTAAATGTAATTATAACTCTTCAAAGATCTACTTTTTTTAAAGTTATATACAAATAATTTTCTTACCAACTTTAGTTTTGGATTTTTCCCCATATTCAGCAGTTGGATTTAGTGTAATGTCTGAATTTTGAGAGACAGATATTTCTACTGTGAAATTCTGATATTTACATAAACTTGTTTTGGATTAATTTTTAAAAATATAGTATCTGCAAAAATATATTTTAGTATAAACTCTGGTGTTTTATAATATGCAGTTTTTGAAAAAATCTTTTTCCAAATTTATTACATTTGCAAGGTTATTCTTCAATATAAATTCCCTGATATTGAGCAAAGTTGGAACAATTGCCTCAGGGTTTTCCTCTAGTACAAAATGTGTACAATAAAATCTGTGATACAAGTAAAGGTACTATAATCCCCTTTATATATTTGTTTTCAAAATATTCTTTTGCACTTTTAGGGCTTGTATTTTCTGAAAGATCTACTGACAGTAACTGCACTTTTAATGCTTTTATTGAGTATTAATTCTCTGATGTTGAATAAGATGTGAGAAGGTATTAATGGCTTTCACAATTTCTTTCTTTTTTTTTTTTTTTTTTAAAAAATCTCCCTGTTGCCCACGCTGGAATACAGTGGCATGATCTTGGCTCACTGCAATCTTTTCCTCCCAGGTTCAAGTGGTTCTCCTGCCTCAGCCTCCTAACTGGAATTACAGGTGTCTGCCACCATGCTTGGATAATTTTTTTGCATTTTTTGTATAGATGAAATTTCAGTATGTTGGCCAGACTGGTTTTGAATTCTTGACCTCAAATGATCCATCTGTCTTGGGCTCCCAAAGTGCTGGGATTACAGGTGTGAGGCACTGTGCCTAGCCTGCACTTTCTTTATATTTGTACATTTGTTCTCAAATAGAAATGCTTTCCTGTGCAATAAAGTGTGAGCATTGGTTAAATGTTTTGCCACATTATTCACATTAGTAGTCTTCTCTAGTTTATCTTACCTACAATCAAGTGTGACAGTCATTTAAAGACTTTGTCACATTATTCACATTTCTCATCCATACAATTTCTTTTATATTCAGAAGTTTGAGGTGTTGCCAAAAGCACTGTGACATTTTTAGGTTTGTAGAGTTTCTCAATAGTATAAATTAGTTTATGTCTGTTAAGAATTGAGGATCTGTTAAAGGCTTTTCCACATTCTTCACATATGTAGGGTTTCTCTCCAGTATGAGTTTTCTTATAAGCAGTAATCCTTACAGACTGGTTAAAGGCTTTGCTACATTCCACACACTGGAGTGGATTCCCTCCAGTATTAATTACCTATGTTTAGTAAGGATCGAGGAACAGTTAAAAGGCTTGTCACATTCTTCACATTTGTAAGGTTTCCCTCCTGTATAAATTCCCTTATGTTCAGTAAGTGTTGAGAACTAGTTAAAAGCTTTGCCACATTTTTTACATTTGTAGGGGTTTTCCCTCCGGTATGAATTCTCTTATGAATAGTAAGGTGTAAGGACTGGTTGAAGTCTTTACACATTCTTCAAAATGGTAGGGTTTCTCCTCCAGTATGAATTACCTTATGTTCAGTAAGGTATGAAGACCGGTTAAAGGCATTCCCACACTCTTCACATTTGTAGTGTTTCTCTCCAGTATAAATTGCCTTGTGTACAGTAAGGGTTGAGAACTTGTTAAAGGCTTTGCCACATTCTTCCCATTTGTAGGGCTTCTCTCAAGTATGAATTATTTTATGCTTGGTAAGGCTTGAAGATCACCTGAAGGCTTTGCCACATTCTTCACATTTGTGGTGTTTCTCTCCAGTATGAATTGCCTTGTGTGTAGTAAGGCTTGAGAACTTGTTAAAGGCTTTGCCACATTCTTCACATTTGTAGGGTTTATCTCCAGTATGAATTATCTTATGCTTAGTAAGGCTTGAAGACCATCTAAAGGCGTTGCCACATTCTTCACATTTGTAGTTCTTCTCTTCAGCATGAATTTTCTTATGTGTAGTAAGAGTTGAAGATTGTCTAAAAGCTTTGCCACATTCTTCACATTTGCAGGGTTTCTCTCCAATATGAATTATCTTATGCTTAGTAAGGCTTGAGGACCAGCTAAAGGCTTTGCCACATTCTTCACATTTGCAGGACTTCTCTCAAGTATGAATTCTTTTATGTTCCATAAGGTTTGATAACTAGTTGAAGGATTTGCCACATTCTTCACATTTGTAGTGTTTCTCTCCAGTATGAATTGCCTTGTGTATAGTAAGGGTTGAGAACTTGTTAAAGGCTTTGCCACATTCTTCACATTTGTAGGGCTTTTCTCCAGTATGAATTGCCTTGTGTGTAGTAAGGGTTAAGAACTTGTTAAAGGCTTTGCCACATTCTTCACATTTGTAGGGCTTCACTCCAGTATGAATTATCTTATGCACAGTAAGGCTTGAAGACCACATAAAGGCTTTGCCACATTCTTCACATTTGTAGCATTTCTCTCCAGCATGAATTTTCTTATGTGTAATAAGAGTTGAGGATTGTCTAAAAGCTTTGCCACATTCTTCACATTTGTAGGGTTTCTCTCCAGTATGAATTCTCTTATGCTTAGTAAGGCTTGAGGACTGGCTAAAGGCTTTGTCACATTCTTCACATTTGTGGTGTTTCTCTCCAGTATGAATTGCCTTGTGTATAGTAAGGGTTGAGAACTTGTTAAAAGTTTTGACACATTCTTCATATTTGTAGGGCTTCTCTCCAGTATGAATTCTCTTATGCTTAGTAAGGCTTGAAGACCACCTAAAGGCTTTGTCACATTCTTCATATTTGTGGTGTTTCTCTCCAGTATGAATTGCCTTGTGTGTAGTAAGCGTTGAGAACTTGTTAAAGGCTTTGCCACATTCTTCACATTTGTAGGGTTTCTCTTCAGCATGAATTTTCTTATGTATAGTAAGAGTTGAGGGTTGTTTAAAAGCTTTGCCACATTCTTCACATTTGTAGGTTTTCTCTTCGGCATGAATTTTCTTATGTATAATAAGAGCTGAAGATTGTCTAAAAGCTTTGCCACATTCTTCACATTTGTAGGGTTCCTCTCCAGTATGAATTATCTTATGATTAGTAAGGCTTGAAGACCATCTAAAGGCTTTGCCACATTCTTCACATTTGTAGGGCTTCTCTCCAGTATGAATTCTTTTATGATAAGTAAGGGTTGAGACCCTGTTAAAGGTTTTGCCACATTCTTCACATTTGAAGAAATTCTCTGTAGTATAAATTCCTTTATGTTGAGATAGGTGTGAAAGCATGCAAAATGATCTGACATATTCTTTACATTTCAAAAGTTTATTTTCAGTATGCCTTATCTTCTGTCTGTTTGAATTTGAACATTTATGAAAGACTTTTGCATATTTATCACATTGAAATACTTTGCTTTGTGTAGCTGTTAAACTCTGGTTAAGTTTATTATAACCTTCTTTGTGCACCTTATACTCATCCATATTGGTATAATCAATTTTTAACTGTAAATTATCATGTCCACATTTTTTTATATCTTCTCAAAACCACTTTTTGGAAAGAATCTTCTATGCCCTGCTCTTCCCAAAGGTCTTGAGAAAAATGAGAACATAAAACTGAAAATAAATAAAAATAACAAATTATTCCACTTATTAGACTCAGATAAATATAGTTTACAAATCTAACCTATAAAATTATTCAAACTACATAAACAACATGACATTGCAATATACCACAGGCTCTAATTCTTCACAGACATATAAACATAGTAAAAACATACAGACCAAAATACATATGTGGATAATTTATATATGAGTTAAATGTATGCAGTGCCTGAATTAAGCCCAATGCAAAGAGCCACATAGAAAAAAAGAAAAGTTCATTAAATTTACCCAATACAACTCTTTCTATTCCCCAATATTACACAGTTCCTTTAGAAGTAAATTGCCGGGAGAGAGATCCAAGATGGCTGCGTAGCAGCAGCTCAGGATTGTGGCTCCCAGTGAAAGCGCAGAGAGCGAGTGGACGCCGCAGTTGCAGACGAATATTTGATGCCCACGGACTGCGAGATTCCCGGCGAGGGAATCTTTTGGTGACTCTTTTGGCCGGCGCGGCGCTTCTCGGTGCGGAGTGTGCGGGACTGGGTGGTGCCCTTTTAGTCGGGCTCCGCTGGTCCCATCCCCACAAGGAGAACAACAATTGGAAGCCCCGAGGACTGAGAAGCACAGCTGAACCCGGGAAGGCCCAGCTCTGTGGGGAAGGGGCGCCCCCAGAAGGAAAACTAAGAAACAGAAAAAACTTCAACACCAACAAGGCGGACGTCCATTCAGAGACCCAATCTGAAAGTCGGCAATTACAAAGACGACAGGTGGATAAATCCATAAAAATGGGAAGAAACCAGTGCAAAAAGGCTGAGAACACCCGAAATCAGAATGCCTCTCCTCCTACAAGGGATCGCAGCTCCTCATCAGCAAGAGAACAAGGCTTGACGGAGGATGAGTGTGATGAACTCACAGAATCAGGCTTCAGAAGGTGGATAATAAGAAACTTCTGTGAGCTAAAAGAACATGTTCTAACCCAA
>PVKP010038892.1:0-20542 GCA_004027715.1 Plecturocebus donacophilus
GGCTCACTGCAACCTCCACCTCCTGGGTTCAAGTGAGTGATTCTCCTGCCTCAGTCTCAGCTTCCTGAGTAGCTGGGACTACTGGCGCATGCCACCCCCACCTGGCTAATTTGTTGTATTTTTTTAGTAGAGACAGAGTTTCACTGTGTTAGCCAGGATGGTCTTGATCTCCTGACCTCACGATCCACCCACATCAGCCTTCCAAAGTGCTGGGATTATAGGCGTGAGCCACTGCACCTGGCCAAAAAAAAAAAAATTAACTCTAGGACTTATCAATGCCTTTAATATGGTAATGTTATGTTTACCTTTTCTGGAGAAGGATATGTTACATAGAATTTCCAAAACTTAATTGACCACAGAATTCTTTTTTTCTAGTGGGGGTAAGAAGACCTGTCTTATGTAATACTTTTGGGAAGCTGGTTTAAGGAAAGTCCTTTCTGGGAAATACTGCCTCCTATGTATTCCTAATAACTGTACAGTTTGATTCAATAAATCAAATTTTGAGCACTTTGTATGTACCAGAATCTGCAGCCTGGTCTGTTTTTCATGTCTTCCTGAACTGGATACTATCCAGACTTCCTTGCAAGCCCCTTACTTACCTTTTCCATTATCTCTCTGTTCTTTTTTTGTTTTTCATTTTTTTTCTTTTTTTCCTCTGCTGACAAAAATATGAATCTCTGTTCATTAAATTAAAAGTAAATGTCTAACATTTAAATATATGGTGGCTTTGAAGTCAGAACCTTTAGCTGTAGGTTCTAGTTTTTCTTTTCTTTCTTTATTTCTTTATTTATTTGTTTATTTTTTTAATTGAGATGGAGTTTTGCTCTTGTCACCCAGGCTGGAGTGCAATAGCGCAATCTCGGCTCACTGCAACCTCTGCCTCCTGGGTTCAAGCTATTCTCCTGCCTCAGCCTCCCGAGTAGCTGGCCTTACAGGTGCCCACCACCATGCCCAGCTAATTTTTGTACTTTTAGTAAGATGGGGTTTCACCACGTTGGCCAGACTGGTCTGGAACTCCTGACCTCAGATGATCCACTTGCCTTGGTTTCCCAAAGTGCTGGGATTACAGGCATGAGCCACTGTGCCTGGCCTGGTACTAGTTTTTCAACACTTAGAAATTTCTGGTTATCTATCTCTCTAATCAAGATAAATGGTGGCTACGTTTAGCGAAGCCACTTACGTTGCAACCTGTCATTTCACATGAGATTGGGATTACTCCCACTGTGTTCTATGACTATCTTGTAAGCAGTTATAAGGCATTTTTGACTATTTTCATGGATGCTTCTTTGTATTTTGATTATACCTGTACGGCAACCCTATCTTCACTGTCTGTAATAAATTTGGAAGGTGGTATTATCTGGTTAGTTTTATTTTCATTATGTTTTCCCTTTTTTATTGAAAAGGGAAAAGGTTACCTAACAATATTAAATTTTAAAAAGTCTTTAATTCTAAATATTTAATAAGTAATTTCATTTTGGCCTACATATGCCTTCCATTTTCTAGAATACAACTTTTACTGTGTCTTGGCTGTGCTTTACTTAACATAAATATTATCCTTTTTTTTCCCCATAGTCTCCATTAGGTTACCTCTTTTTTACTCTTTTGTTGCATTGATCTATCATAATTTAGTTTCCCTAATTTTCATATTTAGGCTGTTTTCTTTTTTTAATTTTACTATTGTAAATAAAATTAAGTGAACATCTTTAAGCATGTTATCTTTGGTTTTATTGGAATATTGGAGTTACTTCATCGAGCTACATTACCAAATGTGGAAATACTTGGGCAAAGGGTAACTAATATATTGCTCATGCCATGTAACTATTATTATTAAAAGACAAATTGTAGGTGAAAATGTAATGTAATAGCTCTTGCCTGGCTGGCTACTGAAATTGACTACATTTTGTTTCTCAATTTTTAAGTATTTGCAAAAATGATTTGATTTGTTTTTTCTGTTTTTTGTTTGTTTGCTTTTTGTTTTTTGTTTTTGAGATAGAGTCTTGCTCTATTGCCCAGGCTGGAGTGCAGTGGCACAATCTTGGCTCATTGTAATCTCCACCTCCTGGGTTCAAGTGATTCTTCTGCCTCCACCTCAGTAGCTAGGACTAGAGGCACGCACCACCATGCCTGGCTAATATTTGTATTTTTAGTAGAGATGGGGTTTCAACATACTGGCCAGGCTGATCTCGAATTCCTGATCTCGTGATCCACCCACCTTGGCCTCCCAAAGTGCTGGGATTACAGGCGCGAGCCACTGCACCTAGCTGTTATGTTTTTTTGCCTTTTTAATTTTTTTTTTTTTTTTTTTGAGACAGCATTTGCTCTTATTGCCCAGGCTGTAGTGCAATGGCGTGATCTCAGCTCACTGAAACCTCCACCTCCTGGGTTCAAGTGATTCTCCTAACTCAGCCTCCCAAGTAGTTGTAATTATAGGCACCTAGTACCACACACGGCTAGTTATTGTATTTTTGTAATTTTTGTATTTCACCATGTTGGCCAGGCTGGTTTTGAAGTCCTGACCTCAGGTGATCTGCCCACCTTGGCCTTCCAAAATGCTGGGATTACAGTTGTGGGCTACTGCGTCTGGCCTCAAAAATGATTTGAAAAAGCACTAAATTGTATTTTATTCTATTGCAGGGGAACATCGTTCTTACAGATTATGAGTACATAATTTTAAATATTCTAAGGTTTCGAACTGATGAGGCAGATGATGTTAAATTTGCTGTTCGTGAACACTATCCACTTGATCATGCTAGAGCTGCCGAACCTTTGCTTACTTTGGAAAGGTAAAGTGTTTGGTTTTTAAATCCATTTCACATTGTATTAAAATGTACTGGGCAACATAACGAGACCCTGTCTCTTAAAAAAAAAGATAAAATTGATCATATGTTAGAATATGAAAGAACTGTGAGATAAAATATTTTGCTTTACAGCTGGGCTCAATGGCTCATGCCTGTAATCCCAGTACTTTGGGAGGCCGAGGTGGGCGGATCACTTGAGGTCAGCAGTTCAAGACCAGCGTCGCCAACAAGATGAAACCCCATCTCTACTGAAAATACAAAAATTAGCCAGGTGTGGTGGCAGGCACCTGTAATCCCAGCTACTTGGGAGGCTGAGGCAGGAGAATTGCTTGAACCTAGGAGCGGAGGTTGCAGTGAGCTGAGATCACACCACTGCACTCTAGCCTCGGTGACAGAGCAAGACTCTGACTCAAAAAAAAAAAAATTCTGTTTTACTTAGATAACATAACTAAATTTAGACTGCTTGAACTATGTAAATATGCCTGTAAGCAATTAAGCCTTATTTGGGAGTGGCAAATGTATGTCTTTAGTTTTTTTGTTTGTTTATTTGTTCATTTTTGAGACTGAGTGTCGCTCTGTCACCCAGGCTGGAGTGCAGTGGCGTGATGTTGGCTCACTGCAACCTCTGCCTCCTGGGTTCAAGTGATTCTCCTGCCTCAGTCTCCCAAGTAACTGGGACTACAGGTGTGCACCACCATGCCTGGCTATTTTTTGTATTTTTAGTAGGGACAGCATTTCACCATGTTAGCCAGGCTGGTCTCAAACTCTTTACCTCAGGTAGTCCGCTGCCTCGGCCTCCCAAAGTGCTGGGATTACAGGATTACAGGCATGAGCCACCACGCCTGTTCTTTAATTTTTTTTCGAGATTGTGTCTCACTTCTTCCCTGAGCCTGGAGTGCAGATGACAGGATCGTAGCTGACTGCAGTCTTGAACTCCTGGACTCAAGCAATCCTCCCGCCTCAGCCACCCAAGTAGGTGGGCCTACAGGAGCACACCTCAATGCCTGGATAATTCTTAAATTTTTTTGTAGAGAAGGGCTATTGGTTTGTTGCTTAGGCTGGTGTCGAACTCCTGGCTTTAGCAATCCTCCCATTTCAGCCTTCTAAAGTGTTGGAGTTACAGGCATGAGCCACCGGGCCCAGCTAATATCTTTCTTTTTCATTTAATTTTTTTGTATTTAAAATTTGAAAAGTTTTTAAAATTTAAAATTAGAAAATATGGAACACCTAACACATTTGCATGTCATCCTAGAGCAGGGGTCATGCTAATCTGTGTATCGTTCTAATTTTAGTATATGTCCTGCCAAAGTGAGCCCAATGTCTTTTTAAGCTGTTTTGGGTTACTTCAAATGGTTATGATTTCTTGGTGAATTGAGGAGATTTATTAGCTACTCTGTGAGAAGACAGATGGGTATCTTGTGCAGAGGGCAAAGGAGAGAAATTCTGGTTTACTTAAGAAAAAGGGAAGTAAGATGAGGTAAAGTGATGATTGTAGCTGTATTCATCACTTTTTTTGTATTCCAGCTGGCTGGAAGGCTCTGCTGACTCATGTACTACAGCAGTGGTTCCTAAAGTTTAACGTACATCATTTCTTTGTTTCTTCTCCACTCGCACTGCTTCATCTAACTAGCCTACATTAAATAAATAAATAAAGTTGGTGAGGCACGGTGGTTCATGCCTGTAATCCCAGCACTTTGGGAGGCCAAGGAGTGTGGATCACTTGAGGTCAGGAGGTCCCTACCAGCCTGACCAACATAGTGAAACCCCAACTCTACTAAATTAAAAAAAAAATTAGCCGTGCCACATACCTGTAATTTCAGCTACTTGGGAGCCTGAGGCAGGAGAATCGCTTGAATCCGGGAGGCATAGGTTGCAGTGAGCCGAGACTGCGCCATTGCCAGCCTTGGCAACAGAGCAAAACTTCATCTCAAAAATTGAAAAAAAAATTAAATAAATAAAGTTTAGCATGCATCAGCATTACTTGGACGGCTTGTTAAAATATAGATTGCTGCCCCCACCCTCTACTAGCTCAGTAGATCTAGTGTAGGGCCCAGGAATTTGCATTTCTAAATAGTTATCAGGTAATGCTGATGCTGGTATGGGGACCACATTGATCTACAACATTCTTAAAAGTTGTTGTTAGATGCTTAATTAGGTAAAGCCATTTTGGATATTAAAATATGGCATGAAAATTTATCAACATTTAACTTTTATAGAAAAAAATGTCATTTTAGTATCATTTATATGTAGGCACATTGCTGACAAGCAATATCACTTGGTAGAAAAAAACTGATTTCTCTTAGAAAATTGCTGTTCAGGAACCTGTTAATCTTGGATAAATGACCAGGTGAGGTGGCTCATGCCTGTAATCCTAGCACTTTGGGAAGCCAAGGTGGGTGGATCATGAGATCAAGAGATTGAGACCATCCTGGCCAATATGGTGAAACCCCATCTCTACTAAAAATACAAAAATTAGCTGGTCATGGTGGTACCCGCCGTAGTCCCAGTTACTCAGGAGGCTGAGGCAGGAGAATCGCTTTAACCTGGGAGGCAGAAGTTGCAGTGAGCCAAGATCACTCCACTGCACTCCAGCCTGGGTAACAGAGTAAGACTCTGTCTCAAAAAAAAAAAAACAAAAAACACAAAAATCAGAATAAATCTTGGATAAATTACTTTTATGACCAATTTTCTCACTACAGAAGAATGAATTCCTGTTAAATTTCAGATTATTGTAAAGATCAGGTTAATTAATACAGATGAAAGTAGTATTGAATATGAAGATTGTTGTAAAGTTTATTTAATATATGATAGAGGCATCTCAATTTTGTTTCACAGATTGATTGAAATAATAGCCAGTGCACCTAAGGGTGAACTACTGAAGAGAGTGCTTAACCCATTACTTCGTGAGTATTTCTGCACGTAGCAGTAAAATGTTTGCAAGACAGTGTGGTTTTCAGGAATATATTTAAATCTTTTATAGTTTTATTAGAAAATTTGAACAAGAAGCTTAAAATGATCCTTTCAGTAAATAGGAGTTTATTGTCAAAGAAAGAGAAGTTAAACCATATGAAGTTTGAGCTTTATCTATTAGATTTTATTTAAAAGCAATGCAGATTCTATTATCTAGTACTTCAGGGCCAATGGTAGTATTCTAAGAAGTCAGATTTTTTCAACCTGAGTCTTCAATTTAATACTGGCTTATCTTAATTTTTTTTTTTTAATTGGTGGGTCTCAGTGCGTCCCAGCATCTGACAGGTCTTTTGATCCCAATAAGCATTTTTGATCCCAATACACTTGAGAAGATCATCACGTAGCCCTATATTAAAAAATCTAGAGAAGACATAGGGGGCGGCAGGTACCATTGATTACTGAGCACTCGAAAGTTACTCTTCCTCTCTTATGAAATTGAAATGCGTTCAAAAGTTATCTTTAGGCTGGGCATGGTGGCTCACCGCCTGTAATTCCAACACTTTGGGAGGCCGAGGTGGGTGGATCATGTCAAGAGATCGAGACCATCCTGACTGACATGGTGAAACCCTGTCTCTACTAAAAAATACAAAAATTAGCTGGGCGTGGTGGTGTCCGCTTGTAGTCCCAGCTACTCCAGAGGCTGAGATGGAAGAATCACTTGAACCGGGAGGCGGAGGTTGCAGTGAGCTGAGATTGCACCACTGCGCTCCAGTCTGGTGTCAGAGTGAGACAGCATCTCAAAAAAAAAAAAATTAGAACTTTCCAACTCTTAGTATAGCATGTGTAAAATGCGTACATTTATATTAAGCCCGTCTCTCCCTGGCAAATGCAAATTTCTTTTTTTTTTTTTAAGAGGTGGAGTCTCATTATGTTGCCCAGGCTGGTCTTGAACTCCTGGGCTCAAGCAATCCACCTACCTCAGCCACTCAAAGTGCTGGGATTACAGGCATGAGCCACCACACCTGGCCTCCCCCTGGCAAATTTCTATAATGTTTGAAATCAGGTAGTACAGGTTGAACATTCCTAATGTGAAAATCTGAAGTTTGAAACTTTTTGAGCACAGACATACCGTAAGTGGAAAATTCCAGTCATGTGACAGCTATACAAAATTATTAAAAATATTGTATAAAATCACCTTCAGGCTATATTGTTTAAAGTATATATGAAACATAAATGAATTTTTTGTTTAGGCTTGGGTTCCATCCCCAGGATATCTCATCAGGTATATGCAGATATTCCAAAACAGGAAAAAATCTGAAATCCGAAATACTTCTATCCCAACATTTCACATACGGGATACTCAACTTATATATCCTCTCTAACTGTTCATTGTTTTTCAGAAGAGTTTTGGCATTTGGCATTTCAAAAGATCTTTTGCATTTCCTGAGGGTCTTGATCTGTCACCCAGGCTGAAGTACAGTGGTGTGAACTCCGCTCACTGCAGCTTTAACCTCCCAGGCTCAGGCCATTCTCCTGCCTCAGCCCTGCAAGTAGTTGGGAATACAGGCATGTACTGTCACTTGTGGCTAATTTTTGTATTTTTTAGTAGAGACAGGGTTTTACCATGTTGCCCAGGTTAGTCTTAAACTCCTGAGCTCAAGCAATCCGCCCTTCTTGGCCTCCCGAAGTGCTGGGATTACAGGTGTGAGCAGCTGCTTGCAGCCTGCATTTCCTTATAAAATTGACTTGTTACTTTCTACAAAAAAAGGCTCATAGGATTTTGATATGGATTACATTATTGTTATTATTTGAGAGAGTCTGATTCTATTTCCCAGGCTGGAGTTCAGTGGCATGTTCTCAGCTCACTGCAGACTCCACCTTCTGGATTCAAGTGATTTTCTTGCTTTAGCCTCCCAAGTAGCTGGGATTATAAGTGTGTGCCACCATACCCACTAATTTTTGTATTTTTAGTAGAGACAGGGTTTCACCCGGGTGACCAGACTGGTCTTGATTATAGCTGTCAGCTACTGTGCCCACCCTGATAAAGATTACATTAAGTCTGTGGATCAGTTAGGGGAGAATGGCCATTTTAACTACATTGAGCCAGGTATGGTGGCTCACTACTGTAATCCCAGCACTTTGAGAGGACTGAGGCCAGTGGATCACGAGGTCAGGAGTTCAAGACCAGCCTGACCAACATGGTAAAACCCCTTCTCTACTAAAAATATAAAAATTAGCTGGATGTGGTGGCGTACACCTGTAATCCCAGCTACTCAGGAAGCTGAGGCAGGAGCATCACTTGAATCCAGGATGCAGAGGTTGCAGTGAGCCGAGATGGCGCCATTGCACTCCAGCCCGGGTGATAGAGTGAGACTCCATCTCAATACAAAAATTAGCTGGGCATGGTGGCAGACACCTGTAATCCCAGCTACTCAGGAAGCTGAGGCAGGAGAATCTCTTGAACCTGGAAGATGGAGGTTGCAGTAAGCCGAGACTGCGCCATTGAACTCCAGCCTGGGCAACAGAGTGCAACTCCGTCTCAAAAAATAAATAAATAATGCGTGACTCCACCTCAAAAAATAAAAAGCTACATTGAATCTTCTATGAAGAATGTCTATTTAGATCTTTAATTTCTCTCAGATTTTTTCATGCCTTCTGATGCTATTCTGAGGGGAATTGTTTTTTTTAATTTCGTTTTTGAATAGAAATACAATTAATTTCTAGGTATTGATTTTTGTATCCTACAAACCTGAAACTTGTTTATTCATTCTAGTAGGGTTTTGTTTGTGGGTTCCTTAGGATTTTTAAAACATACAGGATCATGTCATCTGTGAATAAGGATGCTTTACTTCTTCCTTTAGCATCTGAAGGCCATTAATTAATTTGCCTTATTATGCTAGCTGTAGCCTCTAATACAATGTTGAATAGCTTGTGAGACTGCATATTCTTTCCTTATTCCTGATCTTAGGGGGATGATATTCTTTCCTTCACCAATAATTATCTTAATTAGCTGTAAGTTTTTCATAGGTATGTAAGATTGAGAATGCTCCCTCTATTCCTAGTTTGTTGAGAGTTTTTATTAGGAATTAGTATTGCATTTTGTCAAATGCTTTTTCTGCATCTACTGAAATGATATATGGCTCTTTTCCTTTATTTTATTAATATGGACTATTACATTAACCAATTTTTGGTTGCTAAACCAACCTTGCATTGTAGGGATAAGTCCTCGTTGTGGCTGAAGCCCATTAAATTCCTACAGCTTGCACTGACTTTTGTAAGTTAATTGTGGTCTCAAATTTCTTCAAGAACTAGAATTGTCATTTCTAAGTAAACTTATTGTTTTCACTGGCCAAGGTTATGAGTAGATCATTTGTATTGGGATAAAATTTGTGCTCTATTTTGAATGTTAAATTTTAGGCTGGGCATGGTGGCTCTCACCTGTAATCCCAGTTGGGAGGCCGAAGTGGGTGGATCACCTGAGGTTAGGAGTTTGAGACCAGCCTGGCCAACATGGTGAAACCCTGTCTCTACTAAACATACAAAAATTAGCTGGGCATGGTGGCGGGTGCTTGTAATCCCAGCAACTCTGGAGGCTGAGGCAGGAGGTAGGAGACAGAGGTGTGGAGGTTGCAGTGAGCCAAGATTGCACCATTGCACTCCAGCCTGGGTGTCGAGTGAAACTCCGTCTCAAAAAAAAAGAATTTTGTAGGAAAATACTAAAAATAATATTCTCTCCATTTATAGCCTATGGACCAGCTCTCATTGAACACTGTCTTATAGAAAATGGATTCTCGGGTAATGTCAAAGTGGATGAAAAACTTGAAACTAAAGGTATGTCTTCATGGTACATTTTTGTTCATTTATTTTGTTCTTTTTTTTTTCAACTATGAAGAATTATTTCTGGAAAAGTAATAAATATGCAGGTGGTTCTAGAATGAAAAACATTTGGCCAGGCACAGTGGCTCATGCCTGTAATCACAGCACTTTGGGAGGCTGAGGTGGGAGGATCACTTGAGCCTGGGTATTTGAGGCTGCAGTGGGTGTTGACTGGACTACAGCACTATAGCCTGAGCAACAGGAGTGAGACCCCCATCTCAAACCTACAAAAACAAATATCATTACCCTCAAAAAAGAAAAACTGAGTGAAATTTAGTGAATGTTTTAGTTTCTGCAATATGCTAAATCAATGCAGTCATAAAATGACAACGGGTGCTGATGGTGGTGTTTTGTTTTTGTTTGTTTTTATAAAATGATGATATTTATATGGAGTAAAAGCGTGTGAAAATGTTCAGGAAAACTCTGGAAAATACTAATAATGATTTACTATTATTATTCTCTGTGTAACCCTTCACAAATTAAAATATGAAGCTATAGTAATTAAAACTAAGTTTTTGGAGAATAGCATAAGTAATCCTAAAATAGTTTGAAATATATATGGAAATTTAGTTTATGAACAAAGTTTCTTTTCATGTCATGGAGGGAAAGGGGATGATTCAATAAAAGCTACTGGGACAATACGCTGGTCAAAATGTAACCTTATTTACATATATCAATCACAAACATGAAATCACTATCTCTAATTTTCTTGAACACTAAATCATTTCATAAGTACTTCTCTGTTTTTCTACCTAGTTGTTTAGCTATGGTTAGTTGACTTTTGATTGACATTTTTTCTTCCTTTTATTTCCCCACCGTTAGATATTGAAAAAATACTTGTTTGTCTGCAGAAAGCAGAAGACTATATGAAAACAACATCCAACTTCAGTGGGAAGGTAGCACCATGTATACTTTATTATATATTGTGATTTTTATTTATTTGGGTTTTCAGAAATTAAATGTTCATTAAAGGATTATTGTATATAAATTTTATTTTATTTTGGAAAATTGTTATCTGTAATATACTTATTCCATGGCAGGTTTTTTGAAACGGTCTTGCTCTGTTGCCCAGGCTGGAATGTAATGGCATGATCTTGGCTCACTGCAACCTCCACCTCCCTGGTTGAAGTGATTCTCCTCCCTCAGCCTCCGGAGTAGCTGGGACTACAGGCACGTGCCACCACACCCAGAAAGTTTTTATATTTGCAGTAGATATGGGGTTTCACCATGTTGGCCAGGCTGTTCTTGAACTCCTGGCCTCAAGTGATCCGCCTGCCTCGGCCTCCTAAAGTGCTGAGATTACAGGCATGAGCCACTGTGCCTGGTCCAGGATAGTTTTTTTTTTTAAATTGCTATTGGTTTGTAAGTTTTGTTTTGTTCTCTATCTTTGATAGAAAGTACTGTCAGGTTAGAATTGGCTCTCCAGAAAAGTTGAGGAATTTGAAATTTTTTTTTGTATTGTTTTAGATAGAGAAGCACATTTTCATTTGTCAGCACTTTCCAAAAATTTTGTGATTTATAGCTCCCAGCCGTTAAACACTTTTTGAATTACCTCATAGCTTATGAGTGTTTTTCTTTCCTTTTCAAAGTATAACTCTACAGAAAATTAAAATTAATATCAGTCATAGAAAGTAAATCTTTGGGCTAGGCATGGTGGCTCATGCCTGTGATCCCAGCACTTTTGGAGGCTGAGGTAGGCGGATCACTTGAGAACAAGAGTTTGAGACTACCCTGGCCATCATGGCAAAACCCTGTCTCTATTAAAAATACAAAAATTAGCCAGGTATGGTGGCACACACCTGTAATCCTAGTTTCTCGGAAGGCTACAAGAATGCCTGAACCTGGGAGGCAGGGGTTGCAGTGAGCCAAGAATACACCACTGTGCTTCAGCCTGGGTGATAGAGCGAGATTCTGTATCAAAAAAAAAAAAAAAAGTAAATCTTCATTAATTATGAATAGGAATGATTTTAATATTGGATTTTTGTAGGGATATATCATTCAGAAAAGAGAAATAAAACCAAGCCTGGAAGCAGATAAACCAGTTGAAGACATACTCACGTAAGCATGTAGGCATGGGTCAATTTGCTTTGGATGTTTGTTAATGTTCTTGAATGTGATATAATAAATGTGTTTTACAGGTATGAAGAATTTCATCCTTTCTTGTTTTCTCAACATTCACAATGTCCATATATAGAATTTGAATCATTTGACAAGGTGGGTTTTTTTCATTCTGTTCCTTGACCAGTTAGCATGATATGAGCTGTTAATATCAACTCGTTTCTACTGAAAAATTGAAACTATACCTGCTTTATAATCACTGAATCTGGGCATTAACAATGACTGTAGTCACAGATACAACTGTTGGAAATAATTGTTGCTACTGTATTTCAGGATGAAGGATCAGAGATTTGAACTTACTTTGATTCTTGTTACTGTTTAGCTATATAATACATTTGCTGGAAGTCTGTTCAAGTTCTTTTAGTGGTGTTAGGAAACAAAATGGAATCTAAAATTTTGTGTATGTCACTGGGCATGGTAGCTCATGCCTATAATCTCAGCACTTTGGGAGGCCAAGACAGGCGGATCACTTGAGGTTAGGAGTTCAAGACCAATCTGGCCAACACAGTGAAAGGCTGTCTCTACTAAAAACTATAAAAATTAACGGTACGTGGTGAGGTGTGCCAGCTACTTGAGAGGCTGAGGCAAGAGAATCACTTGAACCTAGGAGGTGGAGGAAGTTGCAGTGAGCCGAGATCATGCCACTACAATCCAGCCTGGGCAACAGAGCAAGATCCCATCTCAAAAAAAAAGTAAAGTAAAGTTCTGCATATGCATTTTGAAGTAGAGACCGTGCTTTTTTTTCAGCTAGTTGTTTGTCTGTTTTTTAAATAAGGCTGTGGATGAGTTTTATTCCAAGATAGAAGGCCAGAAAATTGACTTAAAAGCTTTACATCAGGTATGTATTATTAAAAACACATATTAAGCCAGCTGATCTTTAGTGGTTTGATGGGTAGATGATGCTTTTATATAGGAAAGGGTAGCCTTTCAGAAAGTGTGTAACAAGTAGTATGGGAACTCTCTGACCTGCCTCTTTATTTATGACAAAGGTTTATGAGAAAGGTTCATGGGGGATTTGAAAACTATGTCCTCATTTGTTTCATGAGTATATCAGATAATCTTTAAAAAAGAAAAAAAAGAAAGAAAAATACAGTGGGAAGGTGAGGCCTGTTATTTATACCTTAGTGTGGTTTGCTCAGAACAACCCAAAGCTTCTCAGACATTGCTCTTAAGGAAATACTCTTCTGGGGAGATTTTAAATAGGCCAGAGGAGGGGATATTGTTTATCATTAAACTGTTTCTTTTTTAAATGGACTTTAAAGCTAGGTCTTTAATATATTTTTTATGCATCATGTCTCCAAAAGAAGTAATATACAGTATTTTCCCAGCACATCTGACCATGTTTTAGAGCATTTGCTGCAGAACAGTTTCATAAATTGTTAACAGTCAGTCTTGATTTGAAGGGGATTTGATTTTTCAAAAACAGTCTTAAAATGTGTGTGCCAAAATTTCAAATTATTTGAGGCTGGGCATGGTGGCTCATGCCTATAAATCCCAGCACTTTGGGAGGTTGAGGTGGGTGGATCACTTGAGGTCAGGAGTTCAAGAACAGCCTGGCCAACATGGTGAAACCCCGTCTCTACTGGAAATACAAAAATTCTCGGAGGGTGGTGATGGGTGTCTGTACTCCCAGCTACTCAGGAGACTGAAGCACAAGAATTGCTTGAACCTAGGAGGAAGAGGTTGCAATGAGCTAAGACCATGCTACTGCACTCCAGCCTGGGTGACAGAGCCAGACTTTGTCTCAAAAAAAAAAAAAATCAATTTGTTTGAATCCTTGTGCCACTTCCCTTTCAGTTTAAAAAAATTAGTTAATTGCCTGGCAAGGTCGCTCACACCTGTAATCCCAGCACTTTGGGAGGCCGATCCCTGGAGGTCAGGAGTTCAAGACCAGCCTGGCCAACATGCTGAAACCCTCTCTACTAGAAATACAAAAGCTAGCCAGTTGTGGTAGTGGACACCTGTAATCCCAGCTACTTGGGAGACTGAGGCAGCAGAATTGCTTCAGCCTGTGAGGCGGAGGTTGCAGTGAGCAGAGATCATGCCATTCTACTCCAGCTTGGGCAACAGAGTGAGACTGTGACTCAAAGAAAAAAAAATTAGTTAAAGCACAATTTCAAAACAGGTGGGCTAGTCAAATGAATTACATCATGTAATTACCACATGGTGGCAGCACTTTGGCTAGTAAACTGAATCCCATGTTTTTATGGGTGTCAAAATACTGATTTATGTTGGTAATCATTGTGGGTTGTTTTAATAGTCACCATTTTTATTTGAATATATAAATATTTCATCCAGCATTTAAATACTCATTAATTGATATTATTACTACTGTTAGAAATTTGGCCCCCAAATTGATAACCTTGAAATGTAAATTATATATGATAAAATGCCATATAGAAGGTCAAATAACTACCATAAGCCTTTGTCTTATAAATTTAGGGGAAGAAGTTTCTGTAAAATACCAGAAATGGTGCTGAGAAAACCAAAAGCAGCAAAAAATAAAAAGTCACTTGGTAATTTATGCTCTTTAAGAATTCATTCCCTGCCAGGTGCAGTGGCTCAGGCCTGTAATCCCAGCACTCTGGGAGGCTGAGATGGGAGGACTGAGCGCAGGAGTTCATGAGCAGCCTGGGCAGCATAGTGGGACCCTGTTTCTGTTATTTAAAAAACAAACAAAAAAACAATGAATTCATTCTCCCAAACTTTACTTTTATACCTTAGGAAAAAATGTCTTGATTTCTGCCTGTTTGAATATTGTCAAGGGTATTGGGGTATATCTTCTATACACTATAACCTGTAATCCAAATACCTTCCTATATAAGGAGTGAGAGGTAGGGAGACAGGAGATGTAATTGTGGGGCGTGGAATACATTGTAGTGAGATAGGCTTGGGGTATTAGACTATGAGAACTTCAGCCAGTTAGATAACAGCATAGATGGGGTCAGGATAGTGAGTGTTGGGAAATAAGAGAGGGGCATCACGAGGTAGGAGAATTCTAATTTTTTAAAAATCTGCTTTATCAAAAGGAAAAGCAGGCATTGAAGAAATTAGATAATGTTCGAAAGGATCATGAAAACAGATTGGAAGCTCTTCAGCAGACTCAGGTATTATGTTTGGCTTTCTCAGTGCTTTTTCTTTTTTTCTTTTTATTTTTTGATTTAACCCTTCATGCATGCCAATTTCAGTGCTTTTTCAAAAATGTTAACTTTAACTGTCAATGTAGTAAATGTGTTTGATTTGTTTCTTAAGGAAATAGACAAACTGAAAGGAGAGCTCATAGAAATGAACCTACAAATAGTTGACAGAGCCATTCAGGTAGTTCGAAGTGCTTTAGCTAACCAGATAGATTGGACAGAAATTGGGTTAATTGTGAAAGAAGCCCAAGCTCAAGGAGACCCTGTAGCAAGTGCAATCAAAGAATTAAAACTGCAAACAAATCATGTTACAATGCTGCTAAGGTGAGTTGGCTTCTTAGTCAAGCAGTTAATGCTTGTCTTTATTTTGTTACTTTAATTGTTCACTGTATTAAAAGTTTTTTCTTTATATTTTGAAATCTGTTCTTAAAGTAATTAATATAGATTAATATAAATAATAAAACTGTTTAAGTACTGTAAAGCATTTATAATTTGAGGAAGAAAATTGAAAAAAAAAGTGATGTCATTGACATTAGTGAAATACTATTGAATATTTTTAATAGAAATCCATACTTGTTATCAGAGGAGGAAGATGATGATGTTGATGGTGACACCAGTGTTGAGAAAAATGAAACCGAACCACCAAAAGGAAAAAAGAAAAAGCAAAAGAATAAACAGCTTCAGAAGCCTCAGAAAAATAAGCCATTACTTGTAGATGTTGATCTCAGCTTGTCAGCATATGCCAATGCCAAAAAGTAAGTCATTTAAGTTTAAATTTTAGGCAAAATATTATCTGCAATAAATTAAGGAATTAAGGATGTTAAAAAAATTGAAATTTCACCTGTATATGCATACTTTTTGGGGGGTGAAAATGCATTTTTTAATTTAGTTTTGTTAATTATACAGTTTGTTCTGATTTGTTCTGTGTAATTTGAGAATTTGTAAAGTTAGAAGTAGAAAACTAAACAATAAAGGTTTTACCTAAAATTTAAGAGAAATATGTTTTTCTAGGTATTATGATCACAAGAGATATGCTGCTAAGAAAACTCAAAAGACTGTTGAAGCTGCTGAGAAGGTACTGAGTATTTTTTCTTCTTTTTTTTTTCTGAAACGGAATTTCACTCTTATTGCCCAGGCTGGAGTGCAGTGGCATGATCTCAGCTTGCTGCAACCTGCACCTCCCAGGCTATTATTCTGCTAGTAGCTGGGATTATAGGCATGTGCCACCATGCCTGGCTAATTTTGTATTTTTAATAGGGACAGAGTTTCTCCATGTTGGTCAGGCTGGTCTCAAACTCCTGACCTCAGGTGATCCGCCCGCCTAAGCCTCCCAAAGTGCTGGGATTACAGGTGTGACTCATCATGCCCAGCCCCATTATGATCCTTTCAAATCAAAAGTGAAGACAGGATGTGGTGGTTCACGCCTGTAATCCCAGCACTTTGGAAGGCCCAGGTGAAGGATCACTTGAGGCCAGAAATTTGAGACCAACCTGGCCAACATGGTGAAACCCTGTATCTACTAAAAATACAAAAATTAGCCAGACATGATGGCGGGTGCCTGTAATCCCAGTTACTCGGAAGACTGAGGCAGGAGAATTGCATGAATCTGGGAGGCAGAGGTTGTAGTGAGCCGAGATCATGCCATTGTTCTCCAGCCTGGGTGGCAGAGCGAGACTCCGTCTCAAAAAATATATAAAAACTTTTTTAATTAAAAGTGAAGTCCTTTCTTTCTGGACAAAAATCTTCCAGTTGCTTCCCATCTTAATATGATTCAGAGCCTTCCTTCTGTCCTCCAAGAAAGACAGGAGATCTGCTTCCTTCTGACTTCATCACCCGCATTCCTCCTCTCATACACTCTTGCTGGCTACACTGGGATCTTAGCTGTTCATAAAATAATGGCACATGCTCCTCTTTCAGGGTCTTTGCCCTTGCTGTTCTCTCTACCTGGGATTTTTGGTTAGACCCCTCTCTTCTATGTAAATGAAATTTAATTAGAGAATCCTTCCTTGACCACTCATTACTAACAATAGTACCACCCTGAATCATTCTATCTATAATTTGCCTTATTTTTGTTCTTAAACACTCCCCCTAGCCCAACATGTTTATTTGAATATTTTTTCTGGGTTCCCTCTAGAATATAGATTGCATGAAAGTAGAATCTTTGTCTGTGCTGTTCGTTGCTGCATCCCAATCCCTGGAATATTGCCTGGAAGAGAGTAGGCACTTCAATAGCTGTTAAATGAGTGGCCCTCATGACTTGGCCCTCTGTCTACTGCTCCAGCCTCAACCTCATTTCTTGTCATTTTGCCCTTGATCACTATTTACTGGTCTTTTTTTTCTTCTTCTTCTTTTGTTTGCTTATAATAACGTTTTTCCTATTTTTTCTTTTTCTTTTTTGAGACCGAGGAATATTGCTCTGTTGCCCAGGCTGGAGTGCAGTGGCTCGATCTCGGCTCACTGCAACCTCTGCCTGCTGGGTTCAAGCAGTTCTCCTGCCTCAGCCTCCTGAAAGCTGGGACTATAGGCACATGCCACCACGCCTGGCTACTTTTTTGTATTTTTAGTAGAGACGGGGTTTCACCATGCTGGCCAGGCTGGTCTCGGACTCCTGACCTCATGATCCACCCGCCTCGGCCTCCCAAAGTGCTGGGATTACAGGCGTGAGCCATTGCACCCGGCCCTCTTTTTCCTATTCTTTGCCTGATAACCCCATTAGTCATTGAGGATTCTGCTTAAATGTCATTTC
This sequence comes from Plecturocebus donacophilus, assembly GCA_004027715.1. Taxonomy (NCBI): domain Eukaryota; kingdom Metazoa; phylum Chordata; class Mammalia; order Primates; family Pitheciidae; genus Plecturocebus; species Plecturocebus donacophilus. Next base: position 17,586 of record PVKP010038892.1, read on the forward strand.
CTCAGAGATACCTTCTTTGACCATAATCTGGTATAAATTGGGTTTCCTTGTTATACTCCTATAGCATCTTTAGAAGCACTTACCATATATTTGTTTAAAGGATTATATGTTTAATAGTTGTCTCTTCTAGACTTCCTGGGGTGGGAGTGGGGGCTTTGTCCATCTTGTTCACTGTTGTATCTCTAACGGTATCTAGGCCAGAACCTAACACGTGGTAAGCATTCAGTATCTAGAAAATGAACAAGGTATTTATTAATTCGTAAGTCTTGGGCAAATATTTGCATGTAGTAGTAAATCTTTGTTTAGATTATTTTAATACTTAAGGCAAAAATCTTTTCATTTTTCATTACTTTGAAGTATGCATATTTGTGTGCATGTGTGTGTGTGTAGATTGTGCCATTTTGTGACATTTAAAAAATGATTTCTTGCCCCATTATTTACTTTGATGTTAAATAAATTCATAACCAATTATTTTTAAAACTCTTTTCTATAAATAGGCATTCAAATCAGCAGAAAAGAAAACAAAGCAAACATTAAAAGAAGTTCAGACTGTTACCTCTATTCAAAAAGCAAGAAAAGTATATTGGTAAGTGTTCTATCTCTTTTAAATTTACTTTTTGTTTTTATTAAGATTATCCATGCACATTGTTTAGAAAATGTGTCAAGCAGTTCTACAAAGCTTGTTACAAAAACTAGTAGCTCTGCAATTTTTTGTTGGTTTGTTTGAGACAGGGTCTCAGTCAGTCACCCAGGGTGAAGTACAGGGGCATGAACATGGCTCACTGTAGCCTTGACCTCCAGGGCTCAAGCAGTTCTCCTACCTCAGCCTCCCAAGTGGCTGAGGCTACAGGCACATGCCACCATGCCCAGCTCATTTTTTACTTTTTGTGAAGACAGGGTCTCACTTTGTTGCCCAGGCTGGTCTTAAACTTTTGGGCTCAAGAAATCCTCCTGCCTCCCCCTCCCAAAGTGCTGGATTAGAGGCATACACTTCTGCACTCAGCTAGCTCTGTAGTTCTTCACCTTTACTCCTATTGCCTGCTCTCTGAAGGAAATTACTTTTAGCTCTTTTAGTTGATTCTTGTGATATTTGCCTTTATTTCTGTTAGTAATATGCTTATATTGCTTCTTAATTTTTCTGTTTTACACTGTTATTGACTTCCCGCTGTGAAAGATGAGGATTTCCCTCTTTCCACTTGTGTTCCATTACATATACACACAGTTACAGCATAATTTTGTCAAGATTAATAGTCAGCATTGGCATCATTATAAATATTTAAATTATAGTTATAGCTGAGCCACATAGAACTCTCTTTTCTTTTTTCTTCCTTGCTCAGTTTTTTTGTTTTTTTTTTGAAAGAAAGAGCAAAAGAAAGAAAAGAGAATGAGAGAAAGAGGAGAAGAGAGAGGGAGAGAGAACGGGATTCTTGTTCTATCGCCCAGGCTAGAATGCAGTCTAAAAATGGGTGTTAAAAACCTCTTTTATGCCAATAATTGTGTTTAACAATGGAGACAGGAAGGAATAAGGGATGAAAATAACAAACAAGCAGCCAACCAATATTTTATTTAAACCTGTGAGATGCTATGCAATTGCTGAGGAGTGATTTACTTCCAATTATGTGGTCACTTTTAAAATAGGTATAATGTGATACTGAGAAAAATGTATGTTTTGTGGATTTGGGGTGGAGAGTTCTGTAAATATTTGTTAAGTTTACTTGTTCCAGGTCTGAGTTCAAGTTCTGAATATCCTTGTTAATTTTCTATCTCGTTGATCTGTCTAATATTGACAGTGTAGTGTTAAAGTCTCCCACTATTATTGTGTGGGAGTCTAAGTCTCTTTGTAAGTCATTAAGACCTTGCCCTATGTATCTGGGTGCTCCTGTATTGGGTGCATATATATTTAGGATTGTTAGCTCTTCTTGTTGCATTGATCCTTTCACCACCATGTAATGTCCCTCTTTGTTTCTTATGGTCTTTGTTGCTTTAAAGTCTGTTTTATCAGAGACGAAATTACAGCTTCTGTGTTTGTTTTTTTGTTTGTTTGTTTGTTTTGCTCTCCATCTGGTTGGTAAATCTTCCTTCATCCCTCTGTTTTGAGTCTTTATATATCCTTGCATGTGAGATGGGTCTAGATACAGCATACCAATGGGTTTTAGCTTTTTATCCAATTTGCCTGTCTGTGTCTTTTGATTGGGGCATTTAGTCTATTTAAATTTAGGATTAATATTGATATATGTGAGTTTGATACTGCCATTTAATGCTAGCTGGCTGTTTAGCCCATTAGTTGATATAGATTCTTCATTATGGTGATGCTCTTTACCTTTTGGTATGTTTTTGGAATGGCTGATACTGGTTTTTCCTTTCTACGGGTAGTGCTTCTTTCAGAAGCTCTTGGAAAGCAGGCCTGGTGGTGATGTGATCTCTGAGTACTTGCTTGTTTGCAAAAAAATTTATTTTTCCTTCACTTATGAAGCTTAGTTTGGCTGGATATGAAATTCTGGGTTGAAAGTTCTTTTCTTCAAGGATGGTGAATGTTGGCCTCCATTCTCTTCTGGCTTGTAGAGTTTCTGCTGAGAGGTCTACTGTGAGTCTGATGGGCTTCCCTTTGTGGGTAACCCGACCCTTCTCTCTGGCTGCCCTTAGCATTTTCTCCTTCATTTCAACCCTGGTGAATCTGATGATTATGTGCGTTAGGGTTGCTCTTCTTGAGGAATATCTTTGTGGTGTTCTCTGTATTTCTTGGACTCGAATATTGGCTTGCCTTGCTAGGTTGGGGAAGTTTTCCTGGATAATATCCTGAAGAGTATTTTCCAGCTTGGATTCATTCTCTTCGTCACATTCAGGTACACCTATCAAACGTAGATTAGGTCTTTTCACATAGTCCCATATTTCTTGGAGACTTTGTTCATTCCTTTTTACCCTTTTTTCTCTAATCTTGCCTTCTCGTTTTATTTCAT
>PVKP010038893.1:7602-20643 GCA_004027715.1 Plecturocebus donacophilus
AAAGACAGAGTCTCTGTCGCCTAGGCTGGAGTGCGGTGGCACTATCTCGGCTCACTGCAACCTCCACCTCCCAGGTTCAAGTGATTCTCCTGTCTCAGCCTCCCAAGTAGCTGGGACTACAGGCACATGCTACCACGCCTGGCTAATTTTTTGTATTTTTAATAGAGACAGGGTTTCACCATGTTAGCCAGGATGATCTTGATCTGACCTCATGATCCACCCACCTAGGCCTCCCAAAGTGCTGGGAGCCACCCCACCCAATCTACAACTTTTATGTAAATCTAAATTATTCTGAGATAAAAGGTTAGTGGTGACTCTCACCTGAAATCACAGTGCATTGGGCAGCCAACATGGGAGGATTTCTTGAGATCAGGAGTTTGAGGGAAAAATAGCAAGACCCTATCTCTACAAATAGTAACAAAAATTACCCAGGTGTGGTGGCATACACCTGTAGTCCCAACTATTTGGGAGGCTAAGGCAGGAGAGAAGCAGGAGGATCGCTCCAGCCCAGGAGTTTGAGGTTACAGTGAGCTGTGATCATACCACTGCATTCCAGCTGGGGTGACAGAGCAAGACCCTGTCTCCAAAAAACAAAGTAAATAAAAAGTTAAAACAGTGTACATCTGTACAACTAGCAAGATTATGAAGAAAAAAAATAAATGAATATCACCAAAGTCAGGATTGTGAGTATAGAGGGGCACATGAAAACTTCTGAGGTATTGGCAGTTTCCTGGGAGATGACTGTGCACATGTTCACTTGGTACTTGTTAAACCATAGATCTGTTTCAGGTACTTTTCTGAATGGATGTTATATTTCACAGTTAAAGAAGATTAGAAAATAATATGTATTATTTCCATTTAGTAAGATTGCAGATCACTATGGGGAAACCTTTGTTCCTAATGTCTATATTCCTTAATTAATTTAGAATTGTAAAGAATACATTCTTTGGAGAAGTGATGAGGTTTCAGCTATGAAGTGTTGCCTCTCTCATTCATAGCTTTGTATACTTTGTTTAGGTAGAAACACTGAAGCACAATGATCCTTTTGCTCCTGGTGGAACAGTTGTTGCAGCAAGCGATTCAGGTAAATAAATAATTTATCAACTTCATTGAACGTTAAACATTATTCTTTTCTTTAAGATTCTTTTTCCTTTGTCTCTAAATATATCTGTCCTGTTATTTATGGCTTTAAAATTATTGCATAATTATATCCAACTGTAATTTACCAATAATAAAAAGCATTTGTGTATCACTTTCTACTTTTATCTTTCATTATTTTATTTATTGTTCATGTCGAATATTATACTAGAATATGTCCTCTACCCAGTATCAGTAAAACCAATAAACATGTTTTGCTTTATAAAATGCTGTGTTGTTTGGCAGCTTCAAAGTCAGCATTGGCTGTTAGGCATCTTCATCTAAATTAAAAGATGAGTGGCTTCCTATAGAAAATGAAAATTACTTTACAAATAGAAATGCATTCTGTTAATAATACAGAGAAAAGCGAAATGTTATTTTAGCATCCAGTCTTCATACTTCATTTAGGGTATCTAATTTTTTATTTATTATTTTAATAACCTTTTAAAATAGTAATCTCATTTTAAGCATAAAAAAACTGAGGACCAAAACATTAAGCAGTGTTCGAGATCATACAGTTTAAAAGATTTGAACCAGGTAAAGCCAAGATTCAATATTAGGTCTGACAGAATCAAAAAGCTTCTTCAACAAAGTAACTCTGCTTTCCCACTGTTCATTTGAAAACAAAACAGATAAACACAGTAGCTGTTGTTTGGGAGAGCAGAAAATTAGAGGAAAATAAACCCAAATGTGTAAATACTCTAATATTATGCTGAAAATATATTGCTTTATTCTTCTAGGTTGAGTTGTTCGGTATACAAATGTATTAATTGTGACTAATTAGGGATTATGAACATAGAAAAAGAATAGTAGAAATGCCTTTACAGGAGGCTGGCATGGTGGCTCAGTCCTTAATCCCAACATTTTGAGAGGCCAAGGCAGGTGGGTCACTTGGTCAGGAGTTCAAGACCAGCCCGGTCAACATGACGAGACCCCATCTCTACTAAAAATACAAAAATTAGCCGTGCATGGTGGTGGATGCCTATAATCCCAGCTACTTGGGAGGCTGAGGCAAGAGAATTGCTTGAACCCAGGAGGTGGAGTTTGCAGTGAGCCAGGATTGTGCCATTGCATTCTAGCCTGAGCAACAGAGTAAGACTCTGTCTCAAAAAAAAAAAAAAGCTTCAGATTTAGTTTCTTACAATGAACAAATTGTAACAAGATGAGATTTAGCAGAGTGCATTGTTTTCAGGTTGGAAATTAACTCCCAACATAGTAGCAAGAATGAGGAATATAAAAAGGAGATACATATAAAGTAAGATTTAATGTAGACTGGATATTGATTTAAACAAAAACTTAGAGCAAATGAGACATCTAAAAGGCTTGTTGTATTAACAGTGGTTAAATTACATATTTTTAAAATACATGTGCTCTTTTTATACCCTCATTATTAAACTGATTATATTGCTAGGGGTATTACTGAATTAGGAAGGATAACCTAAGAGAATAAAATGAAACGTTAATACATTTATAATTGCCCACACCAAGGAAATGGTAAGTACCATAAGAGTTAATTAAACCAGCAAAGATTTAAAGGAAGGGGAGATCACATTAAGGATAAATCATTAATGATACCAAAGTAGAATATGGCTTTTGTGGTATTCCTTGAAAGCATGGGCTAGTATTTTACCAGGTAAATATGGAAAGAGAGTATGTGAAGCAAAAAGAAAACTGTGAACAAGGAATGGAGGCAGAACATATAAGGCATATTCAAGGAAAAACTAACACATTTTTGCAAGAGCTGTTTCTCTATTTTTGCAAGATAGAGGAATAGCCAAGTTACATGGTGTTACATTAAAGGTTTCTAATACCTCTGTTGATCTTCTGCTTAAATTCTACTTCCTAATTCATTTCCTCTAAAGAGGTAGAATAAATGACTATAGTAGCTTAGGAGGGGGCTAAGATTTATCATTAGTTATAATAATAATGGCTACCATTTATTGAACACTTGCCGAGTTCCAACAGTCAGCATGCCAATCCTTTTTCTCTATTTGGTCCCATTTAATTCTCACAACAACTACATTAGATAATTTGTGTTATGTTTACTGTACAGACAAGAAAAATCCAGGCATGGAGAGATGAAACCGTTTTCAGAAGGTTAAAGTAGTAGTATTAGATGTACCCAGTTCAAATAAGGTCTCTGGTTTTCTACCTGCCTCTTTGGTCATTCTTTCTCAATCTCCTTTGCTGATATTTCCTCTTTTTCTCAACCTCTTAATATTGTATTGTCCCAAGTCTTAGTCCTTGGACCTCTTTTCTTCTTTATCTGTACTCCCTTGGGGAAGCTCATCTGGTTTTGTGGCTTCAAATACTATCGATAAGCTGACGTTTATCTCTGGTCACATCTCTTTCCTGAACTGCAGGCTCATTTTTCCAATTATTTATTTGACATCTCCACTTGAATATCTGATAGAGATATATCTAACACAAAGCAGCTATTTTTCCTTCCTAAACCTGCTTTTCTTGGCACGTCCCATATCTTAGTTCATGGTTCATTTTTAATGTTGTCCAGGTCTAAAATCTTGGAATCATCTTTGGTTCTTCTTTTGCTCTTCCTTTATCTCTAATCTATCAGGAAATCTTATTGGCTCTTCCTTCAAATTATGTCCAGTAAAAGCCTTATGGTGGCCTGTACTTTTCTAACAATAACTCATCATTATTCCCATTACTCACTCTGCTCCAGCCACACTGGTCTTGCTGCTGCTCAAACGATAGTCCCATATTCTTTGGCCTTTTTCAGTAGCTGATCCCTCTTCCTGGGATGATCCTTCTCCATATGTTCACATGATAATCTCTGTTACTTCCGACAAATCTTAATTCAGATGTCACCTTCTCAGTGAAGCTTATTCTGGCCACTCTAGCTAACATTTAAAAGTACCACTACCGAGCTCAGTGCTCCCACATTACTGTTCTCTACTTTTCTTCTTTCATTATAACTTACTACTTTCCATCTTATTATATAACTTACTTTATTTTTCTCTTATCTGTTTCCTTTTCATCCTATTAGAAATTAAGCTCCAGAAGGAATTGGGATCTTTGTTTTCCCTGATATAACCCAAGAACCTGAAAATGCGCCTGGGCATGTATTATTGAATGAACAAATGAGCCAGCTGCTCTTCTCAGAGAACACATAATGGGAGTCCAGTGGGTAGATATTATTTATTTTGTTATGATAAGTAGTTTTTTTTAATTGTGGTAAAATATATGTAACATAAAGTTTGGCATTTTAACCCCTTTTAAATGTACAGTTCAAGAGCAATAAGTACATTGACATTGTTGTGCAGTCATTACCACCATCCATCTCAAGAACTTTCTCATATTCCAAAACTGAAATTCTATATCCATTAAATAATAACTCCCTATCCTCCCTCTCACCAAACCCCAGCAACTATCATTACTACTCTGTGTACTTCATATAAGTGGAATCATAAAAAATTTGTCTTTTGGTGACTGACTTATTTACCATATGTCCTCAAGGTTCATTCACATTGTAGAATGTATCTGAATTTTTTACTGTTTTCAGGCCTAATGATACTCTGTTGTATGTATATACTACATTTTGTTTATTTGTTCATTCATTAATGGACAATTAGTTGCCTTCACATTTTGTCTATGTGAATAATGCTGCTGTGAATGTGAGAGTGCAGATATCTGTTTGAGTTCCTGCTTTCAATTCTTTTTGGTATAATTCTAAAAGTAGAATTCCTGGATCATATGGTAATGCTGTTTTTAGTTTTTTGAGAAATGGGCTTACTATTCTCCACAGCAGCCATGCCATTTATATTCCAGCCAACAGTTCACAGTGGTTCCAGTGTCTCTACATCTTTGCCAATCCTTTCTACTTTCTGTTCTATTATAATAGGAATCCTCATGGGTGTGAAGTGGTATCTTATTGCTTTGATTTGTATTTCCCTAATGATTAGTACGTTGAGCATTTTTTTCATATGCTTATTGGCTGTTTGTAAATCTTCTATGGAGAAATGTCTATTCAAGTCCTCTGCCCATTTCTAAATCAGGTTTTTGTTGAATTTTTTATATATGCTAGATATATTAAGCTGCAAATCCCATGGGTTACCTTCTCATTCTGTTAATGCTGTTCATTGGTTTTGTTCACCGATGAACAGCATTAACAGAATGAGAAGGTAACCCATGGGATTTGCAGATGTTTTCTCCTATCCCATGGGTTACCTTTTCATTCTGTTAATGCTGTTCATCAGTGAACAAAAGTTTTTAATTTTGACGTCACTCATTTTATCTATTGTGGTGGTGGTGTTTCCTTTTAGTGTTTTAACCAAGAAAGCACTGCTAAAGCCAATGTCAGGAAGCATTTCCCCTAGAAGTTTTATAGTTTTAGCTCTTACATTTAGGTATTTAATCCATTTTGAGTTAATTTTTGTATATGGTGTGAGGTAAGAGTCCAGTTCATTCATTTGCATATGGATATTGAGTTTTCCCATCACCTTTTCTCGTAAAGATGATCTTTTTCCATTGTTTGTTCTTGGCATGTTTGTTGAAAATTATTTGACCACATATGTGAGGGTTTGTTTCTGGATTCTGGATTCTGTTCCATTGACCTATATGGTCTATATTTATGCAGTTCCTCACTGTTTTAACTACTATAGCTTTGAAATAAGATTTGAAATCAGAAAATTTGACTACCAACTTTGTTGTCCCTTTTTAAGACTGCTTTCTGCTGGGCACAGTGGCTCATGCATGTAATCCCAGCACTTTGGGAGGTCAAGGTGGGTGGATCACCTGAGCTCAGGAGTTCAAGACCAGCCTGGGCAGTGCCTAAGCTCAGTTCAAAACTAGCCTGGGCAAATATTGAGACCCGTTCTCTACAAAACACACAAAAATTAGCCGCATCATGGCATGCTTCCATACTCCCAGGTACTTGAAAGGCTGAGGTGGAAGGATCACTTGAACCAAGGAGGCAGAGGTTGCAGGAGTGAAGATCATGCCACTGCACTCTAACCTGGCTGACAGAGTCAGACCCTGTCTCAAAAAAAAAAAAAGAAGAAGAAAAGAAAAGGAAAAGACTACTTTGGCTATTTGGGTTCCTTGAGATTCCATATGAATTTAGGGTGAATTTTTCTATTTCTTCCAAAATAAAAAGTCATTGGGATTTTTGACAGGGATTTCATTGAATCTGTAGATCACACTGGTTAGTATTACTATCTTAACAATATTAAGTCTTCTAATCCATGAACATGGGATGTCTTTCCATTTGTTTATGTCTTTAATTTCCTCCAGAATGTGTTGTAGTTGTCAGTGTACGAGTCCTCCTTGGTTAATCCCTAAGTATTTTATTCTTTTTGATGCTATTGTAAATGGAATTGTTTTCTTAATTCCCTTTCTAGATTGCTCATTGCTAGTATATAGAAATATGACTGATTTTTATATACTGATTTTTGTATCCTGCTACTGTGCCAAATTTAACTATTAGTTCTAATGTTTTTTTGGTGGAATCTTTAGGGTTTTCTACATATAAGATCATGTAATTTGCAAACAGATTTTACTTCTTTCTTTTCAATCTAGGTGCCTTTTATTTCTTTTTCTTGCCTAAGTGCTCTGGCTAGGACTTCCAGTACTATATTGCAGGGGTTCCCAACCCCCAGGCTGCGGAACAGTACTGACAGTCTGTGGCCTGTTAGGAACCAGGCTGCACAGCAGGAGGTGGGTGATGGGCAAGTGAGTAGTACCTAATGCCTGAGCTCCACCTCCTTTCAGATCAGGAGCAGCATTAGATTTTCATAGGAGCTTGAACCTTATTGTGAACTGCATATGTGAGGGATCTAGGTTGTACAGTCCTGATGAGAATCTAATGCCTGGTGATCTGATGTCGAACAGTTTTCATCTCGAATTCATTCTTCCCATCCTACCCCCCAGTCCATAAAAAAATTGTCTCCCACGAAACCGGTCCCTGATGCCAAAAAGGTTGGAGACTTTGCTATATTGAATAGAAGTGGTAGAAATGATAAGAACAGGCATCCTTGACTTGCTACTTATTGTAGAGAAATGCTTTCAGCATCTCAAGATTGAGTACGATATTCACTGTTGACTTTTTGTATATGGCCTTTATTAAGTTGAGGTAGTTTCCTTCTAAGCTTATTAAGAATTTTCATCATGAAAGAGTTTTGAATTTTGTCAAATACTTCTGTTACATCCATTGAAATGATTGGTGGTGTATTTTTCCCCTCATTCTGTTAATATGGTATATAACATTGAATGATTTCTGTATGTTGAAACTATTCTTATATTCCAGGAATAAATCCCAGTTGGACATGATGTATAATCCTTTTAATGTGCTGTTGAATTCTGTTGAGAATTTTTACATCAATATTTAAAGGATATTGATCTGTAGTTTTCTTTTCTCATCTGTATGCCTTCATCTGGCTTTGATAGCATCGTAATACTGGCTTCACAGAATGCATATGGAATTGTTCCTTCCTCTTCAATTTTTTGGAAGAGTTTGAGGGAGATTAGTGTTGATTAAACGTTTGGTAGAATTCACCAGTGAAGTCATCTAATTGTGGGCTTTTCTTTGTTGGGAGATATTTTGCTTTGTTAATTTTTGAAATATGACGGCTGGGTGCAGTGGCTCATGCTTGTAATTTAACCACTTTGGGAGGCCGGGGTGGATGGATCACTTAAGGCCAGGAGTTCAAAACCAACCTGGCCAACGTGGCAAAAACCCATCTCTACTAAAAATACAAAAATGAGCCGGGCATGGTGGTGGGTGCCTGTCCCAGCTACTCAGGAGTCTGAGACATGAGAATCACTTGAACCCAGGGTGTGGAGGTTGCAGTGAGCTGAGGTTGCACCACTGCACTCCAGCTTGGGCAACAAAGTGAGACTCTGTCTCAAAAAAAAAAAAAAGAAATTAAAAATATGGAATGCCACATGAATTTGTATGTCATCCTTGCACGGGGGCCATGCCAATCTTCTCTGTATTGTTCCAGTTTTAGTATATGTGCTGCTGAAGTGAGCACTCTTGGGAGGTTTTTTATTACAGATTTAGTCTCTTTATTAGTTATGAGTCAATTCAGATTTTCTGTTTTTGTGATTCGGTCTCCATAAGTTGTGTTTCTAGGAATTTGTTCTTCTCACTTATACTATTCAGTTTGTTGATATATAATCGTTCATAGCACTCTCTTTACAATCCTTTTTATTTCTGTGGAATTTCTAGTAATGATCACTCTTGCATTTTTGATTTTAGTTATTGAGTCTTGTTTTTTTAGTCCATCTAGCTATAAGAATGTCAATTTTGTTTATCTTTTCGAAGAACAAACTCTTGGTTCTATGATTTTTCCATATTGTTTTTCTGTTCTCTGTGTTGTCTCTGCTCCAATTTTTATTATTTATTTCTCTCTGCTACCTTTGAGTTTAGCTTGCTTTCCTTTTTTTAGATCCTTTACAGTGTAAAGTTAGGTGGTTGATTTGAACTCTTTAAAGTATTTATAGTTAGAAGTTTATCTCAGCACAGCTCTTGCTGCTACATTCCATTAGTTTTGGTAATGCTGTGTTTTCATTTTCATTTGTTTCAAGATATTTTCTAATTTTCTTTGTGATTTTTCTTTGGCCAGTTGGTTGAGTGTGATATTTAATTTCCACATATTTGTGGATCATCTAGTTTTGCTTCTGCTATCAAAATATTTTCTAATTTTCTTTGTGATTTTTCTTCGACCAGTTGGTTGAGTGTGATATTTAATTTCCACATATTTGTGAGTCATCTAGTTTTGCTTCTGCTATTGATTTTTAGTTTTATTCTGTTTCAATTGGAAGAGATACTTTTATTTATTGTTTTTATTTTGAGACAGAGTCTCGTTCTGTCGCCAAGGCTGGAGTGCAATGGCGTGATCTTGGCTCACTTCAGCCTCTGTCTCCTGGGTTCAAGCAATTCTCCTGCCTCAGCCACACAAGTAGCTGGGACGACAGATACCCACCACCACGCCCAGCTCATTTTTATATTTTTAGTAGAGACGGGGTTTTACCATGTTGGCCAGGCTGGTCTCAAACTCCTAACCTCAAGTGATCCACCCGCCTCGGCTTCCCAAAGTGCTAGGCTTATAGGCATGAGCTACCATGCCTGGCCAGAAGAGATGCTTTTGTTATTTCAGTCTTTTAACATTTATTAAGACTTGTTCTGTAGCCTTAAGTATGTTCTATCCTGGAGAACATAAGATATGCACTTTAGAAAATGTGTATTCTGCTATTGCTGGGTGGAGTGTTCTGTATATATCTGTTAGGTCCAATTGGTTTAAAGTGTTAAGTGTTGTTCAAGTACTCTATCTCTGTATTGATCTTCTGTCTGTTTTCTTCACATTAAAAGTGAGATACTAACTTCTCCAACTGTCACTGTAGAGCTGTCTGTTTCTCTCTTCAGTGCTGTCAATGTTTACAATATATATTTAAGAAGCATGTTTGGTGCATGTATGTTTATAAGTGTTATATCATCTTGGTAAATTGACCCTTTCATTATTATATAATGTCCTTCTTTGTCTCTTATAACAGTTGTAGACTTAAAGTCTATTTTGTCTGATATTAAGATATCTCTGCTTTCTTGATATTTCATCTACATGAAATATCCTTTTTTTCATCCTTTATCTTTCAAACTGGGTATGTCCTTAGATCTAAAGTGAATCTCTCTTATATAGCATGTAGTTCTATTTTGGATTTTTTTTTTCTGCCAGTTTATGTCTTTTCTTTCTCTATTTTTTAATGTACTTAGGTTCTAGGGTACATGTGCAGATCATGCAGGATTGTTGCATAGGTACATACATGGCAAGGTGGTTTGCTGCCTCCGTCCCCCCATCACCTGTATCTGGCATTTCTCCCCATGTTATCTCTCCCAAACCTCCCCACCCCACACTGTCCCTCCCCCAGCCCCCTCCAACAGACCCCAGTGTGTGACACTCCCCTCCCTGTGTCCATGTGTTCTCATTGTTCAGCACCTGCCTATGAGTAAGAACATGCAGTGTTTGGTTTTCTGTTCTTGTATCAGTTTGCTGAAAATGATGGTTTCCAGATTCATACATGTCCCTACAAAGGACACGAACTGATCATTTTTTATAGCTACATAGTATTCCATGAGTATATATGTGCCACATTTTTTTTGTCCAGTCTATCATCGATGTGTATTTGGGTTGACTCCAGGACTTTGCTATTGTAAACAGTGCCACAATAAACAGATGTGTACATGTGTCTTTATAATAGAACAATTTATAATCCTTTGGGCATATACCCAGTAATGGGATTGCTGGGTCAAATGGAATTTCTATTTCTAGATCCTTGAGGAATTGCCACATTGTCTTCCACAATGGTTGAACTAATTTACACTCCCACCAATAGTGTAAAAGTGTTCCTATTTCTCCACATCCTCTCCAGCGTCTGTTGTCTCCAGATTTTTTAATGATCGCCATTCTAACTGGCATGATGTGTTATCTCAATGTGGTTTTGATTTGCATTTCTCTAATGACCAGTGATGATGAGCATTTTTTCATATGTTTCTTGGCCTCATATATGTCTTCTTTTGAAAAGTGTCTGTTCATATCCTTCGCCCACTTTTGAATAGGTTGGTTTGTTTGTTTCTTGTAAATCTGTTTTAGTTCTTTGTAGTTTCTGGAGATCAGCCCTTTGTCAGATGGGTAGATTGCAGAATTTTTTTTCTATTCTGTTGGTTGCTGGTTCACTCTAGTGATTATTTCTTTTGCTGTGCAGAAGCTCTTAAGTTTAATTAGATCCCATTTGTCTATTTTGACTTTTGTTGCCAGTGCTTTTGGTGTTTTAGTCATGAAGTCCTTGCCTATGCCTACGTCCTGAATGGTTTTGCCTAGGTTTTCTTCTGGGGTTTTTATGGTGTTAGGTCTTACGTTTAAGTCTTTAATCCATCTGGAGTTAATTTTAGTGTAAGGTGTCAGGAAGGGGTCCAGTTTCTGCTTTCTGCACATGGCTAGCCAGTTTTCCCAACACCATTTATTAAACAGGGAATCCTTTCCCCATTGCTTGTTTTTGTGAGGTTTGTCAAAGATCAGATGGTTGTAGATGTGTGGCGTTGCCTCTGAGGCCTCTGTTCTGTTCCATTGGTCTGTATCTCTGTTTTGGTACCCATATCATGCTATTTTGATTACTGTAGCCTTGTAGTATAGTTTGATATCAGGTAGCGTGATGCCTCTAGCTTTGTTCTTTTTGCTTAGAATTGACTCGGCTATGCGGGTTCCATATGAAGTTTAAGGTCGTTTTTTCCAGTTCTGTGAAGAGGGTCATAGGTAGCTTGATGGGGATAGCCCTGAATCTGTAAATTACTTTGGGTAGTATGGCTATTTTCACAATATTGATTCTTCCTAACCATGAGCATGGAATGTTTTCCCATCTGTTTGTGTCCTCTCTTACTTCCTTGAGCAGTGGTTTGTAGTTCTCCTTGAAGAGGTCCTTTACATCCTTTGTTAGTTGTATTCCTAGGTATTTTATTCTCTTTGTAGCAATTGTGAATGGTAGTATGTTCTTGATTTTGCTCTCTTTAAGTCTGTTATTGGTGTATAGGAATGCTTGTGATTTCTGCATATTGATTTTTTATCCTGAGAGTTTGCTGAAGTTGCTTATCAGTTTTAGGAAATTTGGTGCTGAAACAGTGGGGTCTTCTAAATATACAATCATGTCATCCACAAATAGAGACAATTTGACTTCCTCCTTTCCTAATTGAATACCCTTTGTTTCTTTTTCTTGCCTGATTACTCTGGCTAGAACTTCCAATACTACATTGAATAGGAGTGGTGAGAGAGAGCATCCTTGTCTAGTGCCAGATTTCAAAGGGAATGCTTCCGGTTTTTGCCCATTCAGTATGATATTGGCTGTAGGTTTGTAGTAACGTTCTGTTGATAACTAGTTTATTGAGAGTTTTTAGTGTAAAGAGCTGTTGAATTTTGTCAAAGGCCTTCTCTGCATCTATTGAGATAATCATGTGGTTTTTGTCTTTGGTTCTGTTTATGTGGTGAATTAACGTTTATAGACTTGCGTATGTTGAACCAGCCTTGCATCCTACTTGATCGTGATGGATAAGCTTTTTGATGTGCTGTTGCAGTCAGTTTGCTGTATTTTATTGAAGATTTTTGCATCCATGTTCATCATGGATATTGGCCTGAAGTTTTGTTTGTTTGTTGAGTCTTTGCCGGGTTTTGATATCTGGATGTTGGTCTCATAAAATGATTTGGGAAGGATTTCCTCTTTTTGTATTGTTTGGAAGAGTTTCAGAAGGAGCGGTACCAGCTCCTCTTTCTATGTCTGGTAGAATTCAGCTGTGAACCCATCTGGACCCGGGCTTTTTTTGGTTGGTAGGCTATTAATTGCTGTCTCAACTTCAGCCCTTGTTATTGGTCTATTCAGGTTTCAACTTATTCCTGGTTTAGGCTTGGGAGGATGCAAGTGTCCAGGAATTTATCCATTTCTTCCAGGTTTATGTGCGTAGAGTTGTTTGTAGTAATCTCTGACGGTAGTTTGTATTTCTGTGGAATTGATGGTGATATCTCCTTTATTGTTGTTTATTCCATCTATTTGATTCTTCTCTCTTTTCTTTTTTATTAATCTGGCTAGCTGTCTGTCTGTTTTGTTGATCTTTTCAAAAAACCAGCTCCTGGATTTACTGATTTTTTTGAAGAGTTTTTTGTGTCTCTGTTTCCTTCAGTTCTGCCCTGATCTTAGTTATTTCTTGTCTTCTGCTAGCTTTTGAGTTTTTTTGACCTTGCTCCTCTGGCTCTTTCAATTTTGACGATAGGGTGTCGATTTTAGATCTTTCCTTGCTTCTCATGTGGGCATTTATTGCTATAAATTTCCCTTTAGACACTGCTTCAAATGTGTCCCAGAGATTCTGGTACATTGTGTCTTTGTTCTCGTTGGTTTCAAAGAACA
>PVKP010038894.1:0-20542 GCA_004027715.1 Plecturocebus donacophilus
ATATTCTTCTCTAAGTTGTCCATTCTCGTTAGCATTTCATTAAATCTTCTTTCAAGGTTCTTAGTTTCTTTGCATTGGGTTAGAACATGTTCTTTTAGCTCACAGAAGTTTCTTATTATCCACCTTCTGAAGCCTGATTCTGTGAGTTCATCACACTCATCCTCCATCAAGCCTTGTTCTCTTGCTGATGGGGAGCTGCAATCCCCTGTAGGAGGAGAGACATTCTGATTTCGGGTGTTCTCAGCCTTTTTGCACTGGTTTCTTCCCATTTTTGTGGATTTATCCACCTGTCATCTTTGTAATTGCCGACTTTCAGATTGGGTCTCTGAGTGGACATCCGGCTTGTTGGTTATGAAGTTTTTTCTGTTTCTTACTTTTCCTTCGGCAGGCACCCCTTCCCCACAGAGCTGGGCCTTCCTGGGTTCAGCTGTGCTTGCTCTCAGTCCTCAGCGCTTCCAATTGCTGTTCTCCTTGTGGGGATGGGACCAGCCGAGCCCGACTAAAAGGGCACCCAGTCCCATATACTCCGCACCGAGAAGCGCTGCACCGGGGCACCGGCAAAATAGCCACGCCGGCCAAAAGAGTTGCACTGGCGACCCATGTGGCTCCTCTGCCGGGAATCTCCCAGTTTGTGGGCATCAAAAATTCGTCTGCAATTGCGGCATCCACTCACTCTCTGCGCTTTCACTGGGAGCTACAATCCTGAGCTGCTGCTACGTGGCCATCTTGGATCTCTCTCCTCCTGGTGATCAAGTTTTTCTGTTTCTTAGTTTTCCTTTGTCAGATGCCCGTTTCCCACAGAGCCGGACCTTCCTGGGTTCGCTGTGCTTGCTGTGAAACTCTCAGTCCTCAGTGCTTCCAATTGCTGTTCTCCTTGTGGGAATGGGACCAGCCAAGCCCATCTGTCCCGTATACTCCATACCGAGAAGTGCCGCGCCGGCCAAAAGAGTCGCGCTGGCAACCAGTGTGCCTCCTCTGCTGGGAATCTCCCAGTCTGTGGGCAACAAAAATTCGTCGGAAAGTGCGGCGTCCATTCGTTCTCTGCGCTTTCACTGGGAGCTACATTCCTGAGCTGTTGCTAATCGGCCATCTTGGATCTCTCTCACCGTACTCAATTTTTAAAGGCCATAAATAGTTTAAAATAACTTTTATTGACTGAAAGAAAAAAATAGGGATCAGCAGTATTCCAAGCAAAAGTTAAAACTTGTTAGAAACGAATGCTTGTTTCTTGGTGCCGAAAAGAAGAACTGGTGCTCAAAGAATTTTCTTAGCAAGGCAATTTTACTTTCTGCAGAAAGGGTGCTTCTCAGAAGTCTGATTCCCACAAGAGCACACATGAACAAAGGAAAGCAGGGGTTTTTATTATCTCTAACACAGTTTGTCCCTCTTACTATGTCCTGCCTTCATTGACAGGAGTTGGACCACTCTAAGCTAAACCCAGTTGGCTAACTTGAAAACTGCAGGAATGAGGTTATACTGGTGGGAAGGCAGGAAGATCAGTTTCAGCAGGAGTAGCCATTGCGATGGGAAGGTTAATTCACAGAGCAGGTAGCAGATGTGGAATGTGGGCTCTATAGATAAGGACTGGCAGGAAGGTTGTTTACCAGGGCAGGGGGAACACAGAGAGTAAGAAAGTCTGGCCTTGAAAGCAGGGAACAAAGACAAGGAAATTTAAGCAAGCTAAATCTTTGAAGAAGAATTTCTTACTGTATTCAACAATCCCCCCTTTAATTTTTTTAAACTATTTCTTCTTCAAATCTTTTTTGCATAATTTGGCTCTGTTCTACTTGGTCATCTAAAAGAAAAGCTCATTTTAATAAAGAGGAGCAGGATTGAGGGAGGTTTTGGTGAGAGCTGTTTCAATAAGCTTTTGTATTAGTCCTCAGGCACAGGGTATTCCTACAAGAATAAGCAACCCTATTCTGATGGCAAGAGAGATGAGGATCGAGGACCTAAGTCCCTTCCATTTGCTAAGCCAATTTCTTATTAAATATGGGAAGGGGTTGTTTAGTCTAGAATTTTTGTCTAGCTCATTTGATAAGGCAGTAAGACCTTGTAGTGCTTTTGTTATGGTCTTGCCGTGAGTGGTATTAGGGATAAAAGCACAGCATTGGGTTCCAGTCATAACACAAACTCCACCCTCTTTCATTAGTATCATGTCTAATGCTCTTCTATTTTCCAAGGCCATTTGACCGTGGGTCCTAATTGTTCAGCTATCTCTTAATTGTTCAGCATCTCTAGTATAATTAACAAATCGTTGTTGATTGTAATAAATGTAGTTTATCCAATTCACATTCTTATTTATAGTTAACCACCAGAAGAACATAGATTCAAATCCTGCAGTTATCTGATTCTGGGCCTTAAATTCATTTGACACTCCTTGTGGGACCCCAATGACATCTATATAAATATGATAGTCCAAGGACCCATGAGGCACCTCTCTTGTCCTACAGTGTTTGGTTTCTACCTTTTCTGGTTGATGAAATGCAAGGTGAAAAGGATGGCCAATTGAATTAGAGCACAAGTTCTACTCCAGTTGTGGACACACTGGACACACTTGGCAGAGTGTCCAGTAATGGTCCACCACACTACCATTATACATCCACTCAAGGATGACTAAGGGCAGACTGATGGGTAAGCTCTTGGAAGGACTTAAGCTCAATGCTCCCATTAAGGCTCTAAGGAACACCGAGTTTTCTCCCTGTTGTGAGAGACACGAAATAAAATTGGTATTGGGAGACAGAAGCCCTCGGGGGCTGACCCACAGAATGTTGAATTTCAGGAAACAGCAGAGAAAGAGCTTGGCATGATTTGTCACCCCAGGCTGAGGGATCTTGGAAGAGAGCTACCAGGTAGCTCATGCCCAGTCAGTTGGAAGACCATCTGAGTGGAAAGGGGACAATCTGGGCCTCTGGTCTACTGTGCACACAAGTGCAACATTCACTTTTGTTTAAAGTGCGGATGGAATATTTAATCCATTTCAGCCAAGCATTTGCATCTTGATATCCTGCCTCTAGAGCTATAGTTTGCTTTAAATCTTTTACCCACAATCATTACTTTGGTTGGGTTGTTCTGGAGATGGGAGGAGGATGCTGGGCTTGCTACGCCTGGGGAGAGCATTGGGTTTCGCATGTCACTCGGACTCTGAGTCTGGATTTTTTTATTATTGCTAACCAATGGTTTAGCTAACCTCAGAGAGAAGATTCCTATGGGATCCTGTCGTGTAACATCTGCTCCTAGTCCATACCATTTGAATACAGAGGGTTCCTGGGCCATTGTTTGGAGATTATATATAATCAGCAATAAGGAGTTACACTGCAATGGCTTACAGTTTGGTGGGTGGGACCATGAATTAGTTGGAGTTTTTGTTTTAGTCCCTGTAACTCATTTGAAAAAGGGGGGCTGGCTGTCCACTCGTTATACTGAGTGGTCCACCAATATCCACCCAGTCACCACAGGGACTTTTTAAGGCCCCATACTTATAGTTGGTTGACCCTTTATGGTATGGACATAGATACTTATCTACATGTGATAGCTTCCTATAAGCTTGCTTGTCTCCACACGAGATGGCTAAACAAGCATCGAACTGAAGGGTCAAAGGATGGTTAGCCCAAGTCACACTAATGACAAGATGACCTTCTGTTGGAAATAAAAGAGAAAATAACTCATTATTAAGCTCTTTTTAGAGTTAATTTGGTGGCAGTGAGCCCTGGAGTGACGGTCCATGATTCTGGAGGTGGCAGCGCTTTTTTGACTTGGATGTGATGAGTCCATCCTCTTTCTGCTGTTTGGACTGCAGTCCCAGTAGTTAGGAGCACCAGGTAGTGTCCTTTCCAAGCTGGTTTGAGTTGCCCTTTCTTCCACCCTTTGATGAGGACATGGTCTCCAGACTGATGCTGATGTGCTGGGAACTCCAGGGGCAGTGCCTATGCTAGGAGACCTTTAGTTTTAAGGGAAGAGAAGATAGAAGATAGATGAAGTATATAATTGTTGAGGAATTGATCTTTTGTTTCAAATGTAGGAATGTCAACAGTGGAGTGTAAACAGAGCAATCCATGGAGCACCTCATAAGGGAAAAGGCCAATATCTCTCTGAGGCAGCAGTTCAGATTCTTAACAAAGCAATAGGAAGACAGTTAGTCCATGGCAATTGAGTTTCTAGAACTCACTTATGTAGCTTTTTAGAGTCTGATTCATCCTTTCTACTCTTCCTGAGGAGGATGGATGCCAAGGGATATGGTATTCCCGTTTTATCTCTAGTACCTGGGCTAACTTTTTAATGACATGTGCAGTGAAATGGGTTCCATTATCTGAATCAATGTTTTCCATTATTCCAAATCTGGGTACGATGTTTTCAATTAATGCCTAATTACATTACTGGCAGTTGCACTCGAGAATGGGATAGCCTCTACCCAGTGGGTAAAGTGGTCTATTATTACAGATAAGTACTTTAAATGACCAATTGGGGGCATTTCAGTATAATCAATCTGAACACTGAAATGTTCCTAGTCCTAGATCCCTTCCTCCACGGGGCAGTTTTCTTAGAATCTACTTATTAGTCCTTTTACATATTAAGTAACTATCTAACTTGTTTAGGGTGTAAGTTCCTGTATGCTGTAGACCCTGAGAACTGCATCGCTCATGGCTTGGGATCCCCAGTATGTACCCTGATATAGCTGAGACAAGATCTCTCACATAAGATGCTTGGATTACATTTCTCTTTGGTCTAGTAACAGCCATTTTCCTTCTGAGTCTTCTCTGTCTCCTATCTTTAATTTTTCTTTTCTTTTTCAATGGAAGAAAAAATGGAGATTGCAGTAGGGGAAGGAAGATAAGGAATTAAGTGAAACATAGACATTTCAGAGGAAACAGAATCTTGTTTGGCTATCTGGTCTGCTACGTTATTTTCTCAACTTTCAAAAGAAAGGCTTTTCTGGTGTCCAGGGACATGGACAATAGCTATTTCTTCTGGCAACAGAAGATTATCTAGTACTTGGATGATTAACTCCTTATGAACATGGTCTTGACTTTTACTATTAATGAGACCTCGTTCAGTCCAAATTTTTCCAAATGTATGAGCCACTCCAAAGGCGTACCTAGAATCAGTATAGATGTTTCCTACCTGGTTCTGCAAGTACTATAAGGCTTGGCTGAGTGCAAACAACTCACAAGTTTGGGCAGACCAATTATTAGGCAATTTTCCTGACTCTATTTCTTCAAGAGTTGCTCCATCAATTACTGAATACCCTTGTGTGTTTTTACCTCAATCACCTGGGAAGAATCATCTATAAGGAAGTGCTGTCCTGTTTGGAAAGGGGTCTCTCCTAGATCTGGCCTGACTTTTGTTTGGTAGTCAATTAAATCTAGACATGGGTGTTCTCTTTTTAGATTTGGGTTTCCCATCAAGAAGCCTGCTGGGTTGAGTGAATTATCAATAGTTAAAGTTAAATCATCTTTTACTCATAGAATAGCCTCGTATGTTAAGATTCTGGAGTCAGTGAGCCAGCTTCCTGCTTTTTTATTTAAAATAGATCTAACTTGGTGGGATGTGCTTACTGTTAATCTCCCTCCAAAGGTTAATTTTATACTCTCTTAACTAATACTGCTGTAGCTGCAATGGATTGGATGCACTGAGGCCATCCACAGGCAACTGGGTCCAAAATTTTTAACAGGAAGTCCACGGGTTGCTGGAAGCCTCCATGCTCTTGGGTAAGCACCCCTAAAGCCACCCCATTATTCATGCTGACAAAAAGGTGAAATTCGGTATTTCTAGGGAAGGTAAGGCTAAGGCAGGGGTAGTTATAAGCCTTTCTTTTAGCTCTTTTACCTGATCGACCTCTTTAGAAGTCCACAGGAGACAGGCTTTCCCTGGGCAAGTTTTTGATTAAAAAGTTTATTGTTTAGTGTATATGAGTCAATCCATAAGTGGCAGTATCCAACTAACCCTAAAAATTTCCTGAGTTCCTGTTTAGTCTAAGACAAGGGTAAGGACATGATTCCTTCAGTTTGTTCAGGCTCATCCTTCACTTGCCTGAACTTATTAAGTGACCTAAATATTTAACTTCAGGCTCCACATACTGAAGCTTTCCCTTTAAATTCCTGTAACCCCTCGAATTGCAGATGGTTAAGAATATGTGTAGGGAAGCCAGCTACTTTCTCCATATCCTTACCAGATATGAAAATATCATTGACATATTGAAGCAGGCATAATTATTTTGAAATAGAAACATTTTCCAGCACTTGCTCTAAAATTTGACCAAGAAGGTTGGGTGAATCCATGAACCCCTGGGGCAAGGCTGTCCATGAATATTGTTGTTTTTGCCCTGACTGGGGATCCTCCCATTCAAAGGCAAATATGTCTCGCCTATCTTCAGCCAAGGAACATGCCCAAAAAGCATCCTTTAAATCTATTACAGTAAACCATTGATATGGAATTTTGCTGAGAATGGTGTAAGGGTTGGTGACAATGGGGTGAGTGGTCTGGACTATTTGGTTAATGGCCCTGAGGTCTTGCACCAGCCAGTATGACCCATTTGATTTCTTGACAGGCAGTATTGGGGTGTTATAAGAAAACATACAGGGTTCAAGAAGCCCATCTTTAATGAGACTTATCCTGCCCTATCCTGCCCTCTAAGGGAATAGTATTGCTTCCTCCTCACTACTTCCCCGGGGGTTTTTAGCTTGACGTGGGTTGGGGGAATTTGAAGCTTTCCCAAGTTCCCTTCCCTTGACCAGACATTGAGATGAATGTATTTCTCATCCACAGTGGTAAGTTTAATGAAGTAAGGAATCCCACTGGGCTGACTTGTAGGCCTATTCCAAACTTTAAGATTAAGTCTCTTCCTAATAAATTAGTTCCTGCTTCAGGGATTAACAAAAATTGAATCTTGGTATTTGACTTCTGTATTTTCTAAGATTCTTGCCTTAAATCCTTCCCCTTTTACCCCAGAGACTACAAATTCTTCGGACGTGCAGGCAATATTAGATGGGGGGAAACAAACAGAGGAATGGGCCACTCCTGAATCAACTAAAAAGGTGATAATCTCATGTGTAGGTCCCAATTCCAAATTGATCAAGGGCTCCTGGTGGGACTCAAGATAACATAGACAGAACCCCTGACTTCCCTATTCCTCTTCCAAGGTCATGAGTGGGAGGGCTTCTCTCTCCTTTTCTAATTAGGGACATTCTCTTTTGAAGTGGCCCATCCTTCCACGTTTGTAACACCTATCTTGTCCTTCACCTCTCTTGGTTCTGGGACTTTTTGGTCTTGCTTCTCTATGCTCTGTAGGAGGCATGGGGAATGTAGGCTTGGCTCCTCTAATTGAAGGTTTGAATCCTCTAAACTGAGTCTGGGAGGTTTGGAATTCTTTATAGTTTCTGGCTCCCTGGAAGCCTTGGTTAGAAGCATATGGGTTTGGAGCCACCTGCTGGAAAGTGGATAACATAAATTTTGTCTTCTGATTTTGCTTTTCCTCATCCCTCTTCACATACACCTTTCGAGCTTCTCTGAGTTCACTTAGAGGCCGGTTTTCCCAGTCTTCCAATTTTTATAACTTTTTTGAAATGTCTGGCCAGCTTTTAATGACAAAATGGACCTTTAACATCTCTTGCCCAAGGGGATCTTCTAAATTCAGATCTGCATATTGTCTCATCTGCTTTTAGTCTGTCTAGGAATCTCATAGGTCACTCATCTTTCTCCTGTTGTATATCAAATGCTTTAGAGAGGTTTTGAGTTCAGGGTACAGATTCCCTGATTCCTTTTATTATCATTTCCCTTAAGTCCTGCATGTTTTCTGGGTGAACTTCATTGTTATTGTCCCACCAGGGGTCTTGGGCAGGAAATTTTTGGTCCGCGGTAGGAACGTTTTGACCAAGAGGATGCTCACATTCCCAAATTGCCGTAATAGCTCTACAGATGATGTTTCTTTCCTCCCCTAAAAAGAGGATGCCTAGGATAGACATTAGCTCTACCCAAGTGTGTAACTAAGGTCCTGAGAATTGATCAACTTAATCTGCCACTCCATAGAGGTCATCTAGCAGTAGCTTAAGTTCTTTCTTCAGACCTCAGATTTCTGAACTAGTCAAGGGAGTATTTACAAAACCAATGACTCCCCTTCCTTGCGGTACCTCCTTTAAAGGAAAGAGAGTTGAGGCTGACTCCTTAGGTGTGGAAGGAAAAGAGAAGTTCTGAATGTTCTTTTTACGCTGCTTTATTTCACATTGGAGCCCTTTTAAGGAAGGATATTTAGGTTGAAAATGAACAGGCTCTTGGGACGACTGCCCCTGAGAGTCAGGGTTGTAAGCAGGGGGAATATCATGAGTAGGAGAAGAATGTGGGACAGGATCTGGGGCAGCAGCAGCTGCCTGAGGAAAGGAAGGGTTAGGATTAGGGGCAGTAAGCAGAGGAAGACCATCTAGGGGATCCCATGTGCTGGCTTTAGGTGTGGGAGTCAGCTTGTCTGACTTTTCAATTTGAAATGCTAGATTGGGTTCTTCCCTAGTTGTCTTTAAGGGAAAGAGGAGGACAGGTCCCTGTCTCCAACAAAGAACATAGTCTAGTTCTTCTTGAGAAAGTGGACTTTTATCATTAACATATTGGTTTAGAAGTTGACACATTATATCCTCAGTCAACACAAACTTTGGCCAGAAGATTGAAAGTCTGAGGATGGGACCCTGGGTCCAAATGAAACAGCAATATTTTATCCTTTGCTGCTTCTTCTTATGCTTAGTCCTTTCATTATCTTTCCAATATTTTAACATGAAACCTAGGGGACTATCAGAGGGTATATCCTTGTTGTTACTATTTTTTTTCCTTCTTGTTCTCTGTCTTGCTTGGGGTATTTCTCATATTGGGTCTTAGCTAGGCTTAATCCCTCATATTAGGGGTTTCTTGCCTACTGGAGTCTCGCTGTGGCTTGATCCCTCACATTAGGAATCTCTCTCTCTCTCTCTCTGGGTTTTCTGTGGCTCAATCCCTTGTATTAGGGATTTCTTGCCTATCTTCTAGCTTCACCTACTGGAGGCTCCTTGCACTCTTCTCCTTTTACTTTGTCCGCTCTGGCTGCTTCCCTCGAGGGAATATTTCAAGTCCCTCTTAGCACTGACAGGACTATATAAACCCCAACATCAGGATCCTTTAGAGAAGGCCACCCTAAGTCATATGAGGTAACCACGGAACTGCAGATTGGACTCACTCCACACAGCAGTAATGCTTGTTATCATTCCTGCACTTTCAGCCTCCAGAATACCCTGACCAAGGAATACTTCATCACCCCCACAGTTTTTCTTGCCTTGGTATGTCCCAACCAAGGAATACTTCACCGCTCCCTATGGCTTTTCTTACCTGAGTCCTGACCACCAAGGAGATACTTTGCCGGCTCCCATGGCTTTTCAAAACTTCCTTGGTCTGTGCATAGAGTTGCCTGGTCATCATGGTATTCATAGGCCTTTTTCTCCCATGTTGCTGAGAGTTCAGGTTTATTGGTCACATTGGGTGGGTTCTGATTCCTTACCCCTGAGGCTGCTGCAACAAGGCAGTGGGGCATGCTGCCTCACAGGAGAGGACTGGAACCCTGTTCCCCAGAGAAGAATGGGAATCCCAGACGAGTCCCCAGATTTGTTAGAAACAAATGCTTGTTCCTCAGTGCCGAAAAGAAGAACTAGTGCTCAGACAAAGAATTTTCTCAGCAAAGCAACTTTACTTTCTGCAGAAAGGGTGCTTCTCAGAAGTCTGATTCCCACAAGAGCACGCACAAACAAAGGAAAGCATGCTTTTTTATTATCTCTAACACAGCTTGTCCCTATTACTGTGTCCTGCCTCCATTGGCAGGAGTTGGACCACACAATCTAAGGTAAACTCAGTTGGCTAACTTGAAAAGTGAAGGAATGTGGTTATTACGGTGGGAAGGCAGGAGGATCAGTTTCAGTGGGAGTAGCTGCTGCAATGAGAGGAGTAATTCACAGAGTGGGTAGCAGATGTGGAATGTGGGCTCTACTGGTAAGGACTGGAGGGAAGGTTGTTTACCAGGGCATGGGGAACACAGAGAGTAAGGAAGTCCCTTGAAAACAGGGAACAAAGGATAAGGAAACTTAAGCAATCTAAACCTTTGAAGAAGAATTTCTTACTGTATTCAACAAAGTTTGCTTTAACTTTCTGAGTGCAGTCCATTTAGTTAACTCTTATTTTGCTTGATATTTGTGAACATGTTAGTTCATTATGAGTCCTGTACATTCTTTCTCTATTTCAATGTTACAATCTTTAAAGCTATAAAAAAAAAAAAACCTGCATTTGAGAATACCTGTTAAAGTCCTTAATGTAGCTTGATTATAAACCGTTTTTTGAGAAGGAACAAAGAAAAACAAGGAACAAAGCAAGACAACAATTGTCTGCAAATGACAAAATTTTCAAGATAGTTACAGTTAAAAACGTGACTGACAAGTTTATTTATCTTTGTGGTTTACAATAACTGTACCCTTAATTATGATTGGTAGCATATATTTAGACACTAGAATTTTAGAACTCTTGTACAATTCTGGAACATATATTAGTATTATTCACCAAAATATAACTTAAAGAAGATTGGACATCATTTTGGCAATCTCATGTGACTAATCCTATTTACCTCTTTTCTGAATGTTTCAGGGGCCCTCTGAACCATTCAAAAAGCCAAGCATGAGGAAAGACAATTTCCAGATTGCCACAAATTATTTTGCCAAAATAATGACTCCGAAGGCAAAAACATTTCATTAGCCTTTACTATGACATGAAAATCTTGTTCAAAGCAAAAATTTCCCTTTCATTAGTTTATTAATGTTAACCCTAACTCATGTACATGAAACTTTATAGATTATTCCATCTAATCCTAACCAATTTGACTATGAGTTGAAATCTTTACAAGCCTTTTATAACTCTTTTATTAAAGAGCAGATTAGTGTCTTAAGACCTCCTTGCTATGCTTTTATTTTAATGCTTAATTTATGAAAAAAACCACATAGACGCTATAGGAGAAGGTGGTGTAGGGCTTCTACCATGCATTTCATTGCAAGGCAACCCAAAGCCAATTGGCTTATTTTGTAATTAGTCCATCCCTGATGGGAGTCTCCTCTCTGGGTGGGGGGTGGGAATGTTTCCTTATCTTCCAGGCGGCCAAGAGCATGGTTCTCTGATTTATAACTACTATTAGCCATCCCTTACAGTGTATTTTCTACCTAATTATTATACACCAAAGCTTTCTCATAATCCGAAGTAATTTCTGATACCCCCAAAACTCAAAAGCTTCAGATAACACAATGCAAAATAGAACAGAGCCTTTGATTTTTGAGAGGGAACTATTTGCTTTTAATTCCTGGGGTTTCATGAAGAAAACAGGTTTTTTCTCAAAACAGGATCTGTGGCACCTCCTCGGTTTTTCCCAAGGAGTCCCATGCTACCAGAAGTTATCTTAGGGCCTTTTATGCATGCATTAAGAGTAGTAAGACCAAAAAAATGGAGAAAAATAATTCATTCAACTGAGAAGAGCCTTTTTCCAGAAAAACAAGATTCAACAAGAGAAAAAAACATAAAGACCTTTTAATACACCTATAGCTTGAATGTTCCCTTTTTTATTTACTTATTTATTTTGAGACAGAGTTTTGCCCCTGTCGCCCAGGCTGGAGTGGTGTGATCTCAGCACACTACAACCTCTGCCTCCCGGGTTCAAGTGGTTCTCCTGCCTCAACCTCCTGAGTAACTGGGACTACAGGCCTGCGCCACCACGCCTGGCTAATTTTCTGTTTTTAGTAGAGATGGGGCTTCTTCACCTTGGTCAGGCTGGTCTTGAACTCCCAACCTCAGGCAATCCTCTTGCCTCAGCATCCCAAAGTGCTGGGATTACAGGCGTGAGCCACCACAGCCGGCCTGAATGTCCACTTTTAATTAAGCTGTGCACTCTTTAAGAAAATTCTTTTAAATCCCTTGTTACTTGACTTTAGTCACACCAAGCAGTTAAGATATTTGGCTTTTGAACTTTACAACAAGTAACTACACAGGTGAAACTAATGAGCCTTAATTAAGTTATGACTTAACCACAAGTGTGCAAGGTATTTTTAAAGGATTGATAGGCAGCTTTTGAAACTGTCATTGCAAAACTGTGACTGAGACAGTTAAAGTGATCTGACCCAAACAACTCCATTTTGTTTCCAGCCCTCAAGCTGTCCTTAACCCATCTTTGGGAGAAACCTGGTTTACAGTTTATAGTCTAACAAAATAACAAATAACAGCTGCTTCCCAAGATATACTTCCCCCTTGCCTGGGAATCAGACCAAGAAACTAGCCACAGGATTAGAAACCATGGCCCAAGAGCCATGCAGCTGGAGCCTACAAGATTTTGACCCTACCTAAACTGCTCTCATGACCCATGTTTAAGATATTTTGTAAACCCTGCCCTTGATGGATCAACTGGGACCACCCAGACTGACAAACTAGTTTCTGATTTAGCACAAGAAGACAGCCACCATTGTCAAATGGTGGAGACTAAAACAAAGTATTGCCACGTGGTTATAGTTTATCTTCCCAAAGATGTGAAACAAGATGGAGACCTGTAGCCAAGTTTGCCATTGGCTGCTTTGCTGGGCTGATTTGAACAGCTGGCTTATGGGGTTCTGGGCCTGCATCCTGACCTAAGATACCTTTACTTTAACAGAACCATACAGAGAGACATACAAAGCACACCAGATTGTTTGCAGCTTAAGACCAACCTTACAAATCCTTCTTCATTAATTATAAACTTACAGAGAATATAAATAATTATCTTTATTATCCCTTTTGCCAGTTTGTGCAGGTAGAGAGAAGCCAAAAGCCCTACTGGTAAGAAATTTTTACCCTTTTGCTGGCATATCAGGCTTCTGGGTTCCCTTCCCCCTAGCTCAACTCTATGTCAAGCATTTTAAGATTTGAAAATTAACATTTTCCATGTTGGAAGAACATTATAAGAGAGATAGAAGCCATTTTAAACTGCGAAAGAAGCAAAAGACCATAGAAAGGAGTTCCCATTAGGGTTGTCAAGAGGTATTGCCTCTTTTCCTATGGGAATGCTGTTTCCCCTATTTCTTTGCCCTTCCTATTTTTTTCTTTTCCCTTTTGGCCTACTATAGGAGACATATTACTTATCTCCAAAATTTCTTCTGCTTGCAGAGCTGCCTGTTTGATCCGCAGTGAGGATCTGACTTAGCAGCAACATAACCTCCCTTCATCAGAGGTTAAATACCTGGGTTAAATTTTGGAATGCTTCTATATACCTAGTAGGGTCATCAGAAAATCGGCCTAAGTCTCCCTTTACTTGCCTAAGTTCCTGCAGTAAGAAGGGAACTTGAAGGAGCCCCAAATAAGGGGACCCTCAGATGACTTCCCTGAAAGTTACTTTTTTAACTTTGGGGAACCATTTTCCCCGGGCCTGCCCGATATGACTGCAAAAGAAAATAAGCCACTTTTTCTTCAAAGTTTCAAGATCAAGGAAGTCCAAGTGCTTCAAAATACACTCAAGGGGAGTGCATGTTGAAGACTATCTGTTACACATCTAGAAAGAGAAGTGAGGGAAAAAAGCATCCTTTTAGTCTCCTTCCTTTTGGTATGTGATCCAGGATGGAGAAGAAGGCAGTAGGAGTGTCCCCCCAACTATTTTCTTCCTTCATTCCTGTATTCCTAGCACCCGTTTAAATGTGCAGCCCATGACTGCAGGCATGATCCTCCAAGCCATGGCACCAGAGGAACTGAGTTTTGGGCCTTAGTCATGCTGTTCCCAAGCAATTCTCTGCCTTTTATTTTCCTTTGACCTCCTAGACTTGTGGGGCCTGTGTGCCTTCCAAAAAATGGATTTTAAGAAAAAACATGTAATTGGGCAAGGCCCCTTTAAGGGAGGGGGTGTGCTAGATTGAACTGTATCCTACTATTATAGCCCATGCTAAAGCATTTATCCAGAGCAGAATGGTTCCGGTTAACTTCCAGACTTAAAATCCCCTTACTAATTAAGTACTGTTTTAGTAGGAGCCAGAATAGATGGCCTAAAGGAATGTAGGAACCGAATGATCATTTTCCTGCCATTGGGACAATATTGAGACTAAAACTTGGCTACGGAAGACATCTTACTCCTGTTAAAAGCAGAAACTTTCCGTTCCCAGAAGAGGCCTAGAGCCTGATTTCTACTAAGTGGTTTAGAAATACCATGTGCTCGCCAGAGGAAACATGGACAGAGAGACATTTATTGAGTTACTGCCTGCCATGATTCACAATCTTTTCTAACAGACAGAATCCTGCACATTAGACACACAGAGAGAGGGTAAGAGACCATGGATAGAAAGAGAAAGAAAGTTTGGCAACAGGGTAGCTGGAAGAGAGCCTTGAGACTAAAGGAAGATTTAAAGTTGAAATCCACTCCATACTCACCAGTCTGATGATTGAATTTCATTTCCCAGCCAATACACCAAAATGAGACGGCTCTGATGAGTGGAGGAACACCAGGGTTCTTGCTCCTCATGCCAGTTTAGATAAAATGACACAGACACACATAGAGTGGTTTTAAGGAGCAGAGAGTTTAATAGGCAAGAAAGGGCAAGAAGGAAGGGAGAAGGAAGAAGGAAGCTCCCCTGTCCAAAGACAGAGCAAGGTGGGGCTCCAAAGCTGAAAGAGGAGGTGCCCGTCCCATACAGTTTCTTAAATTCAAATGTTTAAATGAGAACAACTCAATTCAGGATGCGCCTCCCACTTCCAATTTTTGGTCTCCCATCCAGATCTATTCCAAGTTTCAAAGCCATATAGTCAGTGATCACCTGAACTACCTCACAAGTACCTTATGTGGTTTAAACTAAAACTAAATTGTATTCATCCCGAAACCTCTTCTTTCTAAATTCATTATAACTTTGACAAGGGAGGTAGAAGCCACTCTCTTATTCACCAATAATCATCTTAGTCCTATTGGTCTTACAATAAAGTTGGCTGTTTCATGCCTACAGAGTAGAGGTTTC
Organism: Plecturocebus donacophilus; assembly: GCA_004027715.1. Lineage (NCBI taxonomy): Eukaryota > Metazoa > Chordata > Mammalia > Primates > Pitheciidae > Plecturocebus > Plecturocebus donacophilus. Next base: position 14,997 of record PVKP010038894.1, read on the forward strand.
TTCCTGAAGAACAATTTTGAACCAAACCAAATAAGATCTGCATCCAGAATTTGAAAAGTAATGATATCCACTGTAAACTGATTTAAAACTATACCTGGAGTATTCATTATGAGCACTATATTTTACATTAAAGTATAGTCATCCCTCAGTATCCACCGACGATTGGTTCCAGGACTCCCATGGATACCAAAATCCTTGGATGCTCAAGTACCTGATATGAAAACGGCATAGTATTTGCATATAACTGATGAACATCCTCCCAAATACTTTAAATCATCTCTAGATGACTTATAATACCTAATACAATGTAAATACTATGTAAATAGTTGTTACACGCTAGTTTTAATTTTTTTATTGCATTATTTTGGGAGTTTTCCACTCAGTATTTCCAACCTGTGGTTGGTTGAAATGCAGAAGATTTGCATACCAAGTGCCAACTCAATAACACCTTACACTAGGGTTCTAGGAAGTCCCACTTACTAAGGGGACTCCAGTACCACTAAAACAGAGGTGATCAAGGATGCTGAGAAAGCACTTTCTGGTCCTGCTTTCTCAAACCAAAAGAAAGCAGTAATGGAGAAGATTCACTTAAGAACCAGAAAGGGGCGGGTGCAGTGGCTCATGCCTGTAATCCCAGCACTTTGGGACTCCAAAGCAGGTGGATCACCTGAGGTCAGGAGTTCAAGACCAACCTGGCCAACATGGCAAAACCTTGCCTCTACTAAAAATACAAAAATTAGCTGGGTGTGGTGGCATGTTCCTGTAGTCCCAACTACTTGGGAGGCTGAGGCAGGAGAATTGCTTGAACCCGGGAGGCAGAGGTTGCACTGAGCCACGATCATGCCACTGCACTCTAGCCTGGGTGACAGAGTGAAACTCCATCTCAAAAAAAAAAAAAAAAAGAACCAGAAAGGCACTAAGGATGCACAGTAGGTGCTCAATAAATATTAACTGAATGAATTAATCTATGTACTGTGCAAAGTGCTGACAGGATACAGTAGTTCAGAGAAGTGCTAAGTGTTCAAATAATATAGCTTTGCACTTTCTAGAATAAAGAAAGATGGCAACCATACTTTTTTTTCTTTCTGTAACATTTGTAGAGTGTTTTATAATTACAAAGCATTTTTATATTTTCACATTCATTTACTCTGTATATGTTAACTCCAGAATGGAAAGGAACTGACCCAGGTACCACCTCTATTCTAGTACCCATAATACCCATCATAGATTTAAAAAGTTTAAAATTATTATGTAGTAGAAGAATGAAAAGTATTCATCTTGCAACCAGGATGAATACTCATCTCAACTAAGGATGCACCTCTCCCTAGAAACCAGATACGCCTAGAAACCAGAAAAGAGAGATGGTCCAAACCTACCTGAGACCTAGCTGCAGAGCATGGTGTCCATTTCTTGCCCTGCCTCTCAGAAACCAGCAGGACTGAAAGCCAGGAGTTCAAGACTGCAGTACACTAGATCCAGCCTGCGAATAGTCACTGCACTCAGCCTGAGCAACAGAGCAAGACCACATCTCTAAAAAGAGAGAGGAAGAGAAAGGCAAGAATGAAAGACTACAAAGAGTTGGGAAGGGAAAGAAGCCACAGATGATCAGACCCACCTTGACAAAATTCCCACCAATCAGTGGGTACTATATACCCTGCGATTTCCAAAGGCACAGTCAAATGAGAGCCTAGTAGTACTACTACTCACTCCCAGATCTAGAGAAGCAGGCCATGAACTGTGTTATTTTGGCCAGCACCTCTCTCCCTGAATTCCCAGATCCAGGTGGACACTCGTCTGTTTCTCTACCAAGAATTGGCAAACTACTGCCAGCTTATGGCCCAAGCTAAACACACACACACACACACACACACACACACACACACACACACACTTGTTTACATTTTTAAATGGCTGAAAAAACAGTATTTCATGACACGTGAAAATTAGTGAAATTCAAATTTCAGGCTCAGTGAAGTTTTGTTGGAACACAACCACAACCATTTGTTTAAATACTGTCCAAGGCCGCTTTTGTGCTCCAACAGCAGAACTGACAACCATAAGGAGATCGCAAAACCTAAAATGTTCACTATCTGACCTTTTATAGAAGGTCAACAACTGCTTCTACACCATGGGGTCAGGGTCTAGGTCTATTCACTAAGCCAAACAACCAGGCAAAGTAATAAAAGGACCAACACTCTTGGGAGGGTAAAGCTGGGGAGTGTCAGAAAATAAAGTCAATTAGGAGAGCTTTGAAGCAAGGAAATGGAACATAGAGACACAACGCCAGAAGTCCAGGTTCAGAGAAGAATCGTTCATCTCCCTTCAGGAAGCAGGTGGACAATGCTGGTAAGAGCGAGGATGCCTTCTGTCTACATTTTCTTGATTGTGTGCCTATAACTGTCTAAAATCAGGGTGGAGGCTGCGGAATGTAGAGCCTGTGAGAGGAGTTAAATGGGCGGGTTCAAAAGGAGCGGTCTTCTCTTTCTGGAGTGGCTGATGTTCCCCTACTCTTTTGCCGAAATGTGGCGAAAGGAAACTTGGGTTCAAGTTCGCACTAACAAGACGAGTAACTCGAGTAACTCGCACTAACAGACATGCATCCCTTTCCTACCCCTAACTTCAGCCCCTTACTAAAGTCTGCAGAGAAGGCAGCTTCTCGGAAGTGAATCCCCTTTTCATTTTTTCTTTATTATTTATTATTAACTTATTTATTTATGAGATGGAGTCTCGCCCCGTCGCCCAGGCTGGTGTGCAATGGCGCGATTTATTTATTTATTTTTGAGATGGAGTCTCGCCCCGTCACCCAGGCTGGAGTGCAATGGCGCCATTTCGGCCCACTGCAACCTCCGCCTCCCGGGTTCAAACGATTTTCCTGCCTCAGCCTCCCGAGTAGCTGGGATTACAGGTATGTGCCACCACGCCCAGCTAATTTTTGTATTTTTAGTAGAGACGGTGTTTCACCATGTTGGCCACGCTGGTCTCGAACGCCTGACCTCGTGATCCGCAAGACTACATCTCGAAAAAGATGTAGTTGCCCGCCTCGGCCTCCCAAAGTATTGGGATTACAGGCGTGAGCCACTGCACCCGACTTTTTTTTTTTTTTTTTTTTTTTTTTTTTGAGACAGAATCTGGCTCTGTCACCCAGGCTGGAGTGCAGTAGCGCGATGTCAACTCACTGCAACCTCTGCCTACCAGATTCAAGCGATTCTCCTGCCTCAGTCTCCCTAGTACCTGCGACTATAGGCGCCTGCCACCACGCCCCGCTAATTTTTATATTTTTAGTAGACAGGCGGTTTCACCATGTTGGCCAGGATGGTCTTGATATCTTGACCTCGTGATCCACCCGCCTCCGCCTCCCAAAGTGCTGGGACTACAGGCGAGAGCCACCGCGCCCGGCCCACCATTGACCATCCTTTTCATTCTTAACCGAGACTTCTCTCTGCATTCCGGCTCTTGTCGATGCGACTTCCTCACACCTCCGAGGGGCCGCGAGACCACCCAGTGGTGGGGTAACTCCCCTTGCCCGCCCTGGGAAACTGCCCGCAGTTTGGCTGAAAGGGGTGGGACAGCCAAGGGACCAATATCACCTTCCGTAAGATGGGATTCGAACCTAAAACTCGTTCCTAACAGCCTTCAGTGCAAGAGCTGCCCCTCCCTGAACTACAACTCCCTCAGCTTTCAGGGCGGACAGCTCCGCGGGCCAGAAAGAGACGTAGGGAGAAGCCCAGCTTCCGGCTCTAAAGGGACTCTGGGACACTGGGTGGGGCCAGAAACGCAGTGTTCTTGGGAAGTGTGGTCCGCAGCCTCCGCTGCGCAGGCGCAGCTCCAATCAGGCTCTGTGGCCCTGCCCCGCCCGCTCTCGGCTGGAGACCCCTGTTCCCGAGAGCGCGCACGCACCCTGCCCGGCGGGAGACCCCTGTTCCCGAGAGCGCGCACGCACCCTGCCCGGCGAGAAGGCGTGGCGGATGCTGAGGGAGCCCCTACCGGCCTCGGGGGTGGCGCTGCGGTGAGGGCCGCCGGGTTTATTTTAGGCTGACTACACATTTAGGTGGGAGAGACATGCGGTTTGTAAGATTTTCCCACTCCAAGCGGGAGATCCGGAGCGGAAGGTGTCGCGCGCCGCCCTGGGTGCGCACCTACACACTGGTGGAGCTGCCCCAGGGAGCCCTGCTTCAGGGCTGGGAGGAACTTGTGGACGGGGTTTCCTGGAGTAAACGCCTTGTCCCCTGTTAGAGCGCTGGCGTCATCCCCCAAGGAGCTGGCAGCTGCCTTCTCGCTCTTGTTGGGCTCTAAATGAACCCTCGTGTACCTGCGGACGGCCTGAGGAGCTACCGATCTCATTTCCAACCTGCACCCCGCCACACCTCCACTGCTGCTCACCGCCCCGTTATTTTGAAGCACGTTTCAGAATCATAAACATTTCAGCACCAATTTCTAAAGATACAGTGACATCTTTATGCATCTTTTCCAATCACAAAAAATTAACGTCAAATATCAAGTGAATGAATTTCCCTACTTGATGGAAATTTGGGGGTTTTCGGTTTATTTAAATCGGGATCCAAATAACTTCCACACTTTAAAGTTAATTGATATGTCACTTAACTCACTTTTTTCAATCTCCTGGCATTTCTCTTTTGTTTCTTTCAATATATTTCTTGAATAAACGGGGTTTTGTCCTGTAGAGTTTACCACAGTCTGGACTTCCCTGATTAATCGGGGTGCTATTTTACATGCTATACTGCCCCATGTGTTTTCTATAAACTGATAGCACAATAAAAACAAATAAAAGGAGAGAGATCCAAGATGGCCGATCACTAGCAGCTCAGGATTGCCGCTCCCAGTAAAAGCGCAGAGAGCCAGCGGACGCCACACTTACCGATAAATTTTTGCTGCCCACGGACCAGGACATTCCCAGTGGAGGAGCCCCACGGGTCGCCAGGGCGACCCTTTCGGCTGGCGCGGCTTTTTTGCCGGTGCCTCGGCTCGGCGGCTCTTGGTGCGGAGTAAACGGGACTGAGTCTCCTTGTGGATGATGTTTGGTGCTCTGGGAAGTCAGAGCAGTCCATCCAGCTGACTAAAAAAGGGACTGAGAAGCCAGACTGGAGACCCCCGGGCAGAAAAGCACCACGAATTTCAACGCTGCTGTCTTGGCTAGCGTTGCGAGTCGCACAGTGAAAAGTACATAGATTCCGGAGCTGGGAATTAACAAGCTGCACGTCCACGCAGAGACCTAATTTGAAAGTGGATAATTACAAAGACGACAGATGGATAAAACCATAAAGATGCCAAGAAGCCACCGTAAAAAAACTGAGACCACTCAAAATCAGAAAGCCTCTCCTACAGAGGCCGCTAGTTCCTCATCAGTAACGGAGCAAGGCTTGATGGAAAACGAGTGTGAAGAATCATCAGAATTAGGCTTCAGAAGGTGGATAATAAGAAACTTCTGTGAGCTAAAAGAATATGTTCTAAACCAATGCAAAGAAACTAATAACTTTGAAAAAAGGTTTGACGAAATGCTAACGAGAATGGACAATTTAGAGAAGAAC
>PVKP010038895.1:0-20543 GCA_004027715.1 Plecturocebus donacophilus
GCATATTCTCACTCATAGGCGGGTGTTGAACAATGAGAACATGTGGACTCAGAGGAGCATCACAGACTGGGGGCATTGTGGAGGGGCATAGGGGAGGGACAGTGGGGGGTGGGGAGGGTGGGGAGAGATAACATGAGAAGAAATGCCATATATAGATGAAGGGATAATAGAGGCAGCAAACCACCTGGTTATGTATGCACCTATGCAACAACCCTGCATGACCTGCACATGTACCCCAGGACCTAAGCTTAAAAAAAAAAATTATACACAAAACCCAATAGATATAGCAAATATGTAATGAAATATGAAATAAAAGAATGAAACCCATATGATTATTTCAATAGATGCTAGAAAAGTATTTGATAAAATTCAACATTCCTTCATGATAAAAATTCTCAACCAACTAAGTATAGGAAGACCACACCTTAAAACAATAAAGACCGTATATGACAAACCCACAGCTACTGTACTGAATAGGGAAAAACCGAAAGGCTTTCCTCTAAAATCTAGAAGAAAAACATATTTACTTTCACTACTTTTATTTGACAAAGTACTTAAAATTCTAGACAGCAATTAAGCAACAGAAAAAATTAAATACATTCAATTGGAAAGAAAGACCTCAAATTATCCTTTTCACAGATGACATGACCTTGTATTTGGAAAACCCTGAAGACTTCACCAAAAAACTGCTAGAAAAGCTTTGCAAATTCAGTAAATTGAGGTACAAAATCAACATATAAAAGTCAGTAGCATTTCTTAACACCAACAAGTGAACAATCAAAGAGAAATCAAGAAAGCAATTCTGCTTAAATAAGCTACAAATAAAATAAAATACATAGGAACAAATTTAAATAAGTGAGAGATCTCTGCAATGAAAACAATAAAACACTAATGAAAGAAATTACATAGCTCACCAAAAATTGGAAAGTTATCACATGCTTATAGATTAGAAGAATTAATATTAACATATTGATGCCACCAAAAGTTATCTACAAATTCAATGTAATTTCTATCAAAATACCAATGACAGTCTTCCCAGAGTTAGAGAAAATAATCCTAAAATTTGTATGGAACCACAGAAAACCCCAAGTAACAAAAGCAATCTTGAGCAAAAAGAAGAAAGCTAGAGGCCTCACACTAATTCCCAAATACCCTACAGAGCTGTAGTAACCAAAACAGCATTTTACTGGTGTAAAAACTGACACATTGACCAATGAAATGGAATGGAGAACTCAGAAATAAATTCACACATTTACAGCCAACTTATTTTTGACAAAGATGCCAAGAATTTACATTGAGGAAAGAAAAAACTTTTTTTTTTTTTAATTAATGATGATGGGAAAACTGTATCTCTTTATGCAGACTAATGAAACTAGACCCCATCTCTCACCATATACAAAAATTAAAATGTATTAAAGACTTAAAGGTAAGATATGAAACTACTAGACCCAGTTGGGGAAATGCCTCACAACATTGATCTGGGCAAAGATTTTTGAGGTCAGACCTCAAAAACATAGGCAACCAAAGCAAATGTAGACAAATAGTATTACCTAAAGCTAAAATATTTCACAGCAGACAATCAACAGAGTGAAGAAACAACCTACAGAATGGGAGAAAATGTGCAAACTCTTCATCCAACAAAGGATTAGTAAGCCAACTATATAAAGAACTCAAATCAGTGCCTAAAACAGTCCTATTTTAAAAATGGGCAGGTGATCTGAACAGATGTTTCTGAAAAGGAGACATAGAGATGTGATGGTGTATGCTTGTAGTTTGTAGTCCCAAGTATTCAGGATGCCATGATAGAAGATCACTTGAGCCCAGAGGTTTGAGGCTGTCACAGGTCATAGTCTATGATCATGTCTGTAGCCATTATACTGTAACCTGGTAACTTAGACCATGTCTTAAAAAAAAAAAAAAACTAACAAATGGCCAAGTATATGAAAAAGTACTCATTAATAGAGAGATGCAAATCAAAATCACAATAAAATTTTATCTCATTCCAACATAAAAGGCTATTGTCAAGAAGACAAAAATAATAGATGGTAGAGAAAGTGGAATGATCATACGCTGTTGGTGGGAACATAAATTACTATGGCCTTTATGAAAAACAGTGTGGATATTCCTCAAAAAAATAGAAATAGAGCCACCATGAGGTCCAGCAATATATATTCCCACTTGCTGGTTATATATCCAAAAGAAAGGAAATCAGGATATCACAGAGATGTCTGCACTCCCATGTTTATTGCAGCAGTCTTCACAGCAGCCAGCATACGGAATCAACCTGAGTGTCTGTCGATAAATGAATGCATAAAAATGTACATAAAAACATAGTGAATTACCATTCAGGCATAAATGGCAGTGAAATCCTGTCATTTGTAGCAACGTGGATGGAACTGGAGGTCATCAAATTAAGTGAAATAAGCCAGGCACAGAAAGACATGTTTCATATTCACAGTATCACATATTCTCACTCATACATGGGAAACGAAATAAATTGAAGTTGAGATTAGAATGATAGTTACTGGAGGCTGAGAAGAATGGGCTGGGGTGTGGAGATGAAGAAAGACTGGTTAATGGATACAAAAATACAGTTAGACCAAAGGAATAACTTCTGGTGTTTGATAGATAGCACAGTAGGATGACTATAGTTAACGATAATTTGTTGTATATTTCAAAATAGCTAGATTTGAAATGTTCCCAACAAAACAAAGTAAATATTTGAATTGATAGGTGTTCTAATTACCCTGTTTTGATCTTTACACATTCTATGTGTATATCAAAATATCACATGTATCCCATATTAATACATAAAATATGTATAATTTTTATGTATTTTTCTATTTTTTATTTTTAATACATAAAATTGTACATATTTATGTATTTTTTTTTAAAAAAAAAGTAAAGTAGAAAAAACAAAATCAAGCCATGTTTATGTTTTGTTCAAGTCTTTATAGGCCAAGGTTTAACCCTAGTCAAGATAGGGCTATAAAGAGCTTAGCTAGACTTTGGTCAAGGAGAGCATCTTTGTCAGTACCCAGAAGTTACTTCAAATCACAAAAATACATCCCACTAAACCAAAGTAAGTATGTTCAGCTTACTCTTAGTTATATCTAGAGCATGCATAGCCACTGTAATGTTCCCAACACCAAGGAAGTATAATGGAGGAAATGGTGTAGAAAGAGGCAGCATTCTTCATTGTTCTTTTTTTTTTAAATTGTACTTTGGGCTCTGGGGTACATGTGCACATCCTGCATTCTGCAGGATTGTTGCATAGGTACATACATGCCCTGGTGGTTTGCTGTCTCCATCCCCCCTCCCCCTGCCCATTGCCTACATCAGGCATTTCTCCCCGTGTTACCCCTCCCCATCCTCCCCAACCCCCCTGCTGTCCCTCCCCTCCACTGCCCCACCTAGCCCAGTGAGTGTTGTTCTCTTCCCTGTGCCCAAGTGTTCTCATTGTTCATCACTCACCTATGAGTGAAAACATGCGGTGTTTGGTTTTCTGTTCTTGTGTCAGTTTGCTGAGAATGATGGTTTCTAGATTCACCCATGTCCCTACAAAGGACACAAACTCATCGTTTTTTATGGCTGCAGAGTATTCCATGGTGTATATGTGCCACATTTTCTTTGTCCAATGTATCATTGATGGGCATTCCAGGTCTTTTCTATCGTAAACAGCACCGCAGGAAACATATGTGTGCATGTGTCTTTATAATAGAACTATTTATAATCCTTTGGGTTTATACTCAGTAATGGGATTACTGGGTCAAATGGAATTTCTATTTGTTAATCCTTGAGGAATCGCCACACTGTCTTCCATAATGGTTGAATGAATTTACAGTCCCACCAACAGTGTAAAAGTGTTCCTTTTTCTCCACATCCTCTCCAGCATCTGTTGTCTCCAGATTTTTTAATGATCGCCATTCTAAGTGGCGTGAGATGGTATCTCAATGTGGTTTTGACTTGCATTTCTCTGATGACCAGTGATGATGAGCATTTTTTCATGTTTTTGGCCGCATATATGTCTTCTTTTGTTCATATCCTTTGTCCACTTTTGAATAGGTTTATTTGCATTTTTCTTGTAAATCTGCTTTAGTTTTTTGTAGATTCTGGATATTAGCCCTTAGTCAGATGTGTACATTGCAAAAATTTTTTCCCATGCTGTTGGTTGCCGTTTCACTCTAATGATAGTTTATTTTGCTGTGAAGAAGCTCTTAAGTTTAATTGGATCCCATTTGTCTGTTTTTGCTTTTTTTGCCATTGCTTTTGGTGTTTTAGTCATGAAGTCCTTGCCTATGCCTATGTCCTGAATGATATTACCTAGGTTTTCTTCTAGGGTTCTTATGGTGTGAGTTCTTATGTTTAAATATTTAATCCATCTGGAGTCATTTTTGTATAAGGTGTCAGGAAGGGGTCCAGTTTCAGCTTCCTGCACATGGCTAGCCAGTTTTCCCAGCACCATTTATTAAACAGAGAATCCTTTCCCCATTGCTTGTTTTTGTCAGGTGTGTCAAAGATCAGATGGTTGTAGATGTGTGGCATTGCTTCCGAGGCCTCTGTTCTGTTCCATTGGTCTATATCTCTGTTTTCGTACCAATACCATGCTGTTTTAATTACTGTAGCCTTGTAGTATGGTTTGAAGTCAGGTACTGTGATGTCCCCAGCTGTGTTCTTTTTGCTTAGGATTGTCTTGGCTATGCAGGCTGTCTTTTGGTTCCATATGAAGTTTAAAGTGGTTTTTCTAGTTCTGTGGAGAAGGTCAGTGGTAGCTTGATGGGGATAGCATTTAATGTATACATTACTTGGAGCAGTATGGCCATTTCCACAATATTGATTCTCCCTAACCATAAACATGGAATGTTTTTCCATCTGTTTGTGTCCTCTCTTATTTCCTTGAGCAGTGGTTTGTAGTTCTCCTTAAAGAAATCTTTTTCGTCTTTTGTTAAATGTATTCCTAGGTATTTTATTCTCTTTGTAGAAGTTGTAAATGGGAGTTCACTCATGATTTAGCTCTCTGTTTTTCTGTTGTTGGTGTACAGGAATGCTTGTGATTGCTGCACATTGATTTTGTATCCTGAGACTTTGCTGAAGTTGCTTATCAGCTTGAGAAGGTTTGGGGCTAAGACGATGGGGTCTTCTAAATATACAATCATGTTGTCTGCAAATAGGGACAATTTGACTTCTTCTTTTCCTAATTGAATGTTCTTTATTTCTTTTCCTTGCCTAATTGCTGTGGCTAGAACTTCCAGTACTATATTGAATAGGAGTAGTGAGAGAGGGCATCCTTGTCTAGTGCCAGTTTTTAAAGGAAATGCTTCCAGCTTTTGCCCATTCAGTATGATATTGGCTGTGGGTTTGTCATAACTAGCTTTTCTTATTTTGAGATAAATTCCATCAATACCTAGTTTATTGAGAGTTTTTAGCATAAAGAGCTGTTGAATTTTGTCAAGGGCCTTCTCTGCATGTATTGAGATAATCATGTGGTTTCTGTCTTTAGTTCTGTTTATGTGGTGGATTATGTTTATAGATTTCCATATGTTGAACCAGCCTTGTATCCCCAGGATGAAGCCTAATTGATCGTGGTGGATAAGCTTTTTGATGTGCTTTTGGATTCGGTTTGCCAGTATTTTATTGAAGATTTTTACATCGATGTTCATCATGAATATTGGCCTTTAGTTTTCTTTTTTAGTTATGTCTCTGCCAGGTTTTGGCATCAGGATGATGTTGGTCTCATAAAATGAGTTAGGGCGGATTCCCTCCTTTTGTGTTGTTTGGAATAGTTTCAACAGGAATAGTAACAGCTCCTCTTTGTAATCTGGTAGAATTCAGCTGTGAGCCCATCTGGACTTGAAATTTTTTTGGTTAGTAGGCTATTAATTGCTACCTTGACTTCAGACCTTGTTATTGGTCCATTCAGGGTTTTACCTTCTTCCTGGCTTAGTCTTGGGAGCCTGCAGTGTCCTGGAATTTATCCATTTCTTCCAGATTTACTGGTTTATGTGCATGGAGCTGTTTGTAGTAATCTCTGATGGTAGTTTCTACTTCCGAGGAATCAGTTGTATCTCCCCTTTATCATTTTTTATTGCATCTATTCGATTCTTCTCGCTTTTCTTTTTTATTAGTGTAGCTAGTGGTCTATTTTATTGATCTTTTCAAAAAACCAGCTCCTGGATTTATTGATTTTTTGAAGGGTTTTTTCATGTCTCTATCTCCTTCAGTTCTGCTCTGATCTTAGTTATTTCTTGTCTTCTGCTAGGTTTGGAGTGTTTTTTATCTTGTTCCTCTAGCTCTTTCAATTTTGATCATAGGGTATCAATTTTAGATCTTTCCTTTTTTTTCATGTGGGCATTTATTGCTGTAAATTTTCCTGTAGACACTGCTTTAAATGTGTCCCATAGATTCTGGCACTTTGTGTCTTCGTTCTCGTTGGTTTTGAAGAACATTTTTATTTCAGCCTTCATTTCATTGTTTATCCATTTATCATTCAGGAGGAAGTTCTTCAGTTTCCAAGTGACTGTGCAGTTTTGAATGCTTTTCTTAATCCTGAGTTCTAATTTTGCACTGTGGTCTGAGAGACTGTTATGATTTCTGTTCTTTTGCATTTGCTGGGGAGTGATTTACTTCCAATTATGTGGTCAATTTTAAGAATGTGATGTGGTGCTGAGAAGAATGTATAGTCTGTGGATTTGGGGTGGAGTGTTCTGTAAATGTCTATTAGGTCCACTTGGTCCAGATCTGTGTTCAAGTCCTAGATATCCTTGTTGACTTTCTGTCTCATTGATATGTCCAAAATTGTCAGTGGAGTGTTAAAGTCTCCCACTATTATTGTGTGGGAGTCTAAGTCTCTTCGTAGGTCATTAAGAACTTGCTTTATGTATCTGGGTCCTCCTGCATTGGGTGCATATATAATTAGGATAGTTAGCTCTGTTTTTGCATTGACCTTTTTACCATTATGTAATGCCCTTCTTGTCTCTTTTGATCTTTGTTGGTTTAAAGTCCGTTTTATCAAAAACTAGGATTGCTACCCCTGCTTTTTTTTTTTTTTGCTTTCCATTTGCTTGGTAAATCTTCTTTTATCCCTTTATTTTGAGTCCGTGTATGTCTTTACACGTGAGATAGGTTTCCTGAATACGGTACACCAATGAGTCTTGACTTGCCAGTTTGTGTCTTTTGATTGGGCATTTAAGCCATTTACATTCAATGTTAATATTGTTATGTTTGAATTTGATTCTGCCATTTTGTTACTAGGTGGTGGTTTTGCCCGTTAGTGGATGCGGTTTCTTCATTGCATCATTGTTCTTTACTATTTGGTACGTTGTTTAAGTGGCTGATACTGGTTGTTCGTTTCCATGTTTAGTACTTCCTTCAGGAACTCTTGTAAGGCAGGTCCTATAGCAATGAAATCTCTCAGCGATTGCTTGTCCGTACAGGATTTTATTTCTCCTTCACTTATGAAGCTTAGTTTGGCTGGAAATGAAATTCTGGGTTGAAAGTTCTTTTCTTTAAGGATATTGAATATTGGCCCCCACTCCCTTCTAGCATGTAGGGTTTCTGCCTAGAGATCCATTGTGAGTTTGATGGTCTTTCCTTTGTGGTTGACTCAACCTTTCTCTCTGGCTGCCCTTAGGATTTTTTCCTTCGTTTCAAACCTGGTGAATCTGACAATTACGTGCCTTGGGATTGCTCTTCTTGAGGAATATCTCTGTGGTGTTCTCTGTATTTTCTGAATTTGAATGTTGGCCTGCCTTGTTACGTTGGGGAAGTTCTCCTGGATCATATCCTGAAGAGGTTTTTCCAACTTGGATTCATTCTTCCCGTCCCATTCAGATACGCCAATCAAGTGTAGATTAGGTCTTTTCACATAATTTCATAGTTATTAGAGGCTTTCTTCATTTCTTTTTGCTCTTTTTTCTCTAATCTTGCCTTTTGGTTTTATTTTGTTGATTTGATCTTATATTTCTGATATCCTTTCTTCTGCTTGATTGATTCGGCTGTTGAAACTTGTGTATGCCTTGCAAAATTCTCATGCTGTGTTTTTCAGCTTCATCAAGTCATTTATGTTCTTCTCTAAGCTGCTTATTCTAGTTAGCATTTCGTCTATCCTTTTTTCAAGGTTCTTAGTTTCTTTGCATTGAGTTAGAACATGGTCTTTTAACTCAGAGAAGTTTGTTATTACCCATCATCTGAGGCCTGCTTCTGTCAATTTTTCAAACTCATTTTCTGTCTTGTTTTGTTCCTTTGATGGTGAGGAGTTGTGATCCCTTGGGAGCGGAAAAGGTGTTCTGGTCTTTGATGGTTTCATCCTTTTTGCACTGGTTGCTTCTTATCTTCATGGATTTATCTCCTTTTGATCTTTTGAATTTGGTGATTTTTGGAGGAATCGCTGAGTGGAGGTCCTTTATGTTGCCGTTGTAGCTATATCTTTTATGGCCTATAGAGGTACTTCTGTGCGGCCTCAGATTCAGTCACGTTACTACGTGGGTGGTCTTCCCCTGGAGTTTGTTTGCAGGTGAGATTAGCCCCACCTTCCCAGTGGTGGCTCTCCTTTCCTGAGCTCTGTTGGGGTCAAACAGGTGTATTCGCTGCCAAGCTCTCTAGTGAGCGGGCTTCAGTTTGAGTTTTCAGAGGGTGAGGCCGGCCAGGCCTTATGGCCTCTTTCCCTGCTTTCAACTCTGCCTCTTTCTGTGGGACTGGTTGCTCCATCCCACTGGCGTTAGTCGAAACTTCTGCCCTGGTCCTTGCCGATAACTTGCGGCACCAGGCGGGAGCCATCCCTCAGATTTGCATCAACAACCCACGGCGCCCCTCAGTCTGGCGTAGCTCTCATGAACCATGGGTTGCAGAAGGGGTGAGGTAAGCCTAGGATCTGAATCGGAGCACTGAGAAGGTGAAGTCCCAGACCCTCTGAGCTGGCTGCACATTCCAGGTGCAGGTACACCTCGCCCTGTCTCAGTTTGCCTTCCCTGAGTGGCTCTCCCACTGCTTCATATCCTTCCCTGGGCTATTTTCAGAGTCCTACCTGTACCACTGAAACAAACCCAGCACCTCGCTTGGAATCGTGAAGTCCTCTAGCCCTCTGCGTCTCTTGCACTGGGAGCTGCATTCTAGTGTTGCCTCCTCTCAGCCATCTTGGTGCACCCCCAATTCCATTCTTCATTGTTCGGATTGAAATATTTTTACTTTGTCATATTTTACAAAAATGACAATTTTAATGGTAAATATAAAGAAGTATTCTTTGGCGTAATAGAGTCACAGAGTCTTGAGACTCAAAATCAGTAGGCATAGCAGAGAGCAGTTGTGCTTGAATGTATATAGTTATACAGGCCCCACCCATGGTCATATCTCAGAAGGCTGGCAGGGATGAGCTTAGAAGATCAGAGAATTATCCGGAGAAACTCAGTGTTACCAGAAAGAGAAATTTCTTACTTAGGAGCCTTCTAACAAAATAACTATATCCCCAAATTAGCCTATAGTGAATCTACCTGTCACTAAGCCCTGCCCACATAAAAAAACTTCCAATCTGATTTTTGGTG
This sequence comes from Plecturocebus donacophilus, assembly GCA_004027715.1. Classification (NCBI taxonomy): domain Eukaryota; kingdom Metazoa; phylum Chordata; class Mammalia; order Primates; family Pitheciidae; genus Plecturocebus; species Plecturocebus donacophilus. Next base: position 9,537 of record PVKP010038895.1, read on the forward strand.
CTGTTCTTGTAAATATATGGAATCAAAGATCACAAAATCTGTAAGGAAAGCTTCCAATTAAGACATAGAATAGTACAAACTGAAAAAAATATATTCAGAAAGATAACTATGAGAAAATGTAACAGAAAAATCAATAACAACAAAGAATATTTTTTATTGAAAATCTGGAAATTGAATTTTTTTTTTTTTTTTTTGAGTCTTCTTCTATAGCCTAGGCTGGAGTGCAGTGGCATGATCCCAGCTCACTGAAATCTTTGCCTCCCAGGTTCAAGCAATTCTTGTTCCTCAGCTTTCCAAGTAGCTGGGATTACAGGTGAACTCTACCACACTAAGCTGATTTTTGTATTTTTGTTGAGTAGAGACAGGGTTTCACCATGTTGACCAGGCTCCTCTCAAACCCCTGGCCTCAAGTGATTCACCTGCCTCGGACTCCACAAGTGCTGGGATTACAGGCGTGAGCCACCGTGCCTGGCCTGGAAATTGAAATTGATGTAGGAATGCAATGAGGTTTGTAATGAAAATGTAAGATGATAAAATTTAGGAAATCTCACAGAATATGGAACAAAAATACACGTGGAAAGTAAGAACAAAAAAAATTATTAGAAATTAAATTCAGGAAGTTTAAGATTCATCATTATAGAATAGAAGATTTAAAAAGAAACTGAAATTATTATGTACATCAAAAACGTACTTTTTCTGTAACTGAAGGATTACTCAGGGGTCCACCAAATGCCCAGCACAATGAAGCATATGCTTAAGTATATCACCATGAAATTTCATACTATAGGGATCTTAAAAGTTAACAGAGAAACAGAAAAACATTTACAAATAATTTTAAATCAGAATTTTATCAGACTTCTCAGCAGAAGACATTGGAGCTATAACATTAATAACTCTGAAGGAAATATTCAACCCTCGAATGCTATACTTGGTCAAATTGTCATTCAAGGGCAGATTAATGATGTTCTTTGAAGGTTTTAAAATAATTTACCTCCTGTATACTCTTTCTTTGTAGCTGCTGGATAATGTGTTTCATCAGAATGAGAAGTAAATAATAAAGAGTGGTAAACAATGTCTTACCCAAAAAGCTAGGAATCAAATATAGGGGGAAGCTGAAGAGAAGTAGATAATGGTAAAGAGAAGAACAATAGCTATTCAATGAATCTCAGAAGCAATTCATAGCCATTAAAATGAGAGAAGAGAGGGCTCAGGAAAACTGTCTTTTCCATCTGTCCTTGCCCAAATGGTTGTGTTTTATCATATTGAAAATAGTTCAATATTTCTGAAAGATATAATACTAATGGGTGCCAATGAAGAAATTAATAGATTTAGAGACGTTGTTTTACCCAGAGTTGTAAAATACCTCATGGAGCTTTAATTCAAACCTGGGAAACCATAATCTATGTTTTATTCACAATGCACTGTCTCAATAATTACAATGCAAGGTTGAAAAACAGTAGTGCCATGTGATGAGAGATTACTTTGTAGTATTTGTGCATTTTAATGTACAGTTTACAAAGTACTTTTGCATTTTATTTTTATTAGGATAATGTGCTTTGGAAGGATTTTGATATGAGAGGAGACATAAGTGAATGGAAAATGAGATATCTGTCACAAGTGACAATCAGGATAGAATCAGGATGGATGCCAATACATCATCAAGATTCACTGTAAACCTTGTATGGTGTTGGTGGGTTGGCTTGGAAGCAGATACAAATGACTTTTCCATTGCCAGTGATTTAAGGATAATTACACAAGCTTTGTTCTAGATCACTGTGTCACCTTTTGCTGGTGACAGATGTGTAAAATTGATTTGGACCCTGCAAATACAATACCTATGGACTGAAACTCTTTCCTTTGGAGATTAACCTGTGTTAAGTAGACAGACTTTAGATGGTTATTTTCTCTCATTAGCTGCCAAGTTTTTATCTTAACTATTTGAATTAAAAGTTTTCTAAAACTAATAGTGCTATCTCTTCCTTCTTAAGCAGACCAGAGGAACCTGTCTTAAACTTCGATTTTTTTTTTCTAGTTTGTGTTTGTATTTTCTTTGTGGAATATCAAGTTGATATTGTTATAGACCACTATATTTTCCATTGCCCAAATAAACAGGCCCATATCTCAAAGTTTGTTTCACTCTGTTTTATAGTTTTTATATTAGGAATAGTATATGAGGTGATGAAATCTGACCTCTTTTTCTAGCCATGGAAGTAATGAGTTGTGAATTTGGCAAAAATCACTAAGGAATACCTAATTGTGTAACTGGTCTTACCAGACTGTCTGACCATATTCTAAATCTAAGTTTGTTAGGAAATAACAAAAGATGCCTTATAATCTTATAGTAACTTGAGGCTTCTACCCGTAGTGACAAATTTAACAAATCACTTTCTTATGTCTTAGTTTCTTTATCTTTAGCAGATATAGAGGGTGGAAAGAAGAATTACAATACTTGTCTTCAATAATCATTTTAAGAACCAAATGGATTAAGTGAAAGTTTACAATACTGGTCATATAATAGATGCTGTGTTATCTTCCTTTCCCCTCTTCCAAATTTCTCCACCTTACCAGAGCAGATAACTCTAAATGATTACTCATGCACCATCCACAGAATTTACTTAACACCTATTTCCATTTCCCCTTAAAAGTCCTTCATTTCAAAAAGAGGGGGAGGAAAAAAGAACTTAACCACTTTGTGACATGTAATATATCTTTCTCCATTGCCTTCCTGAGCTGACACTTGGACTTTTATAGAAGAAATGAGAATATATGCCATTTGCTACTTTTAGGGATATAGAAAAACTAGTCAATGCTAAACTCCATCACAGTCCATTTCTTGAATTTCTCCTATCTTTCTGTGATCTCTTCACTTTTGCCGTAGAGGAATGGCTAACTTCTCATAAGGAATTTTGGCCTCCTAAAGAGATACAGTCTCATCAAAAACACAAACAATACAGAGTTGTAGTAACCTTTCTATGTGTATTACCTCTGCATTAAAGATGCTTAAATTTCAAACATGAGAACAAAAGGAAATCTAATATGAAAGTGTTTCTCTTTTATCTTTTAATCAATTGCATTTAAACCTTACTTGATGAGACTTTAAAATCCTTCTTCATTTAACTCAAGAAATTATTAAAGAATTGAGAAATGCTGGTTGGGTGCAGTGGCTGATGCCTGTAATCCTAGAACTTTGGAAGGCTGAGGCACAAGAAGAATTGCTTGAACCTGGGAGGCCAAGGTTGGAGTGAGCCGCGATTGCACCACTGCCTTCCAGCTTGGAAGACAGAATAATACTCTGTCTCAAAAAAGGAAAAAAACAAAAAAAGACAGATGCTGAATTGAGATTCTGAAAGATTTTTTCCTAATTACTTTATATCTTCTTTAATGGCAGTAAAACTTTCAGTTCCCTTTACTAGAATTCATGCTGAATCAACAGTCAACCTCCGAATCTTTTGTCTACCTATTCCCAAATTCTACTCTCCCCACTAACTTTCATTTTACATTGGAAAAGTGGAAACATTATCAACATGAATTGGGCAGATATTTAATTAAGGAGATGTGTTATATTCTGTGGCATTTAAATAATGATATCTACAAATATATCTACAAATCTACAAATATACAAATCTATGTATCTACAAATATATGTATATTTTTATCTACAAATATATGTATATATTTATATATATATATATATATGTAGATAATTCCAAGTCAAAGACACACATGAAAACACAAGTAGATACATTTACAAATATATGTAAGCCGATTATACTTAATATCCCCATCAATCCAGTCATAGAAATGCTGATTAATGTCTACATTGTTTTTTTACTTTTTTTCTAATAACTTATTATCTTAGCCATATTTAGATATATTCATTTAGGAGAGATGGTGGTTATTATAAAATAATATTATTTACATTTACATTATAAAAGCAATCTAAATTCTATACATTTGCTTTTTTAAAACATTTCTATCTAGAAATTGACATTGAACGCTGTGTGAGAGAATCAATCAACCTGTTTTGTTGGACTCCTAAAAGTGCTACTTACAGGCAGCATGCTCAGCCTCCAAAGCCAACTTCTGACAGCAGTGGAGTCAGAAGTTCAGCTCCTTATTTCTCTTCGGAGTGTCCAGATCCTCCAAAGACAGATCTGGTATGTATTTGCAGATTTCATTTACAAACTCTTAAAAGGAGATGGATGCTAAAATTAATATACCCTAGTATCATTATTGCTCTTAATGATGTCATTTTTGTCCTTTTAATGTCACTATTTCCTTTTTTTTTTTTTGAGACAGAATTTTGCTCTTGTTGCCCAGGCTGGAGTGCAATGGCAGGATCTTTACTCACCACAACCTCCACCTTGGGGGTTCAAGTAATTCTCCTGTCTCAGCCTCCTGAGTAGCTGGGATTACAGGCATGCGCCACCACGCTAATTTTATATTTTTAGTAGAGACAGGGTTTCTCCATATTTGTCAGGCTTGTCTCGAACTCCCAACCTCAGGTGATCCGCCCACCTTGGCCTCCCAAATTTCTGGAATTACAGGCGTGAGCCCCTGCTCCTGGCCTAATGTCGCTATTTTCTAACAAATGATTGGATTCATGGAAATATTTCAGAAAACTCTTATATCTATTTGGTTATAGAGTTAGGAAGATTGTTTTGACATATTCCTCCAGATAGCAAGTTTTGCTTTTTTTGTATACAATTATAGTATCTGTTTGTATATCAGTTGGTTATATAGTGAGAGATTACAGAAGCAAAGAAAGAATTTAAAAAGTAGAAAAAGTTGTCAATAGAGCAGGAACTTATTGTTGGTTGACAGAAGAAATAGCATTTTTAAAATTATGCCATGTAAGTGTTTCAACATTATCATTCTTATTAAACACAATTTATAAATATGGTCAACAAAGTTTTCAGTTATAATAAGTCATATGTTTCAAATGTTCTAATATAATCATAGTATCATAATTATTTCTATGAAATTGAATTTCAGTTAATATGTATGTGTTGCTTTTCAGATATGGCACTTTCTATTTTATGTCTCCAAATATATGAGTACATTCATTTTTTTCACATATTTCCATCACAATCAAATTATATTAAGGTCACTTATAAACATGACACTGCTTATGATTTTATACAAAGCATTTTCAACAATTATAATCTCTGCCTCCAGATACATAGGTGATAGAGAAGGAAACAGCTAAATGAATATATATGTGAAAGATTATAAGACATTTCTAAAATATCCTGAGAGATAAAAGAATAAGGACCCTCACTTATAAATAAATATTTGTATTATAGTTTTCCAAAAGTAGTAGTTTTCTTCTGCCTGTCCAGAAGAAAACACTAGAAGTATTCAGCTGAAGATATTACCATGTAATGAATTTTGGTGAGAGAACTCATTTGTCAGCAAATGTTGTTCTAGTTCAGGGATCCCCAACCCCCAGGGCACAGATCAGTACCAGGCACAGGAACCAGACCACACAGCAGGCAGTGAGTAGCAGGCAAGCCAGCAAAGCTTTATATGTATTTATGGCCACTCTCCATTACTCGCTTTACCACCTGAGCACCACCTCCTGTCAGATTAGCAGCAGCATTACATTCTCATAGGAGAACAAATCCTCTTGTGAACTGCACATGTGAGGGATCTAGGTTGCATATTCCTTATGAGAATCTAATGCCTGATGATCTGTCACTGTCTCCCATCACCCCCAGAAGTGATCATCAAGTAGCAGGAAAACAAGGTCAGGACTCCCACTGATTCTACATTATGATGAGTCATATAATTATTTCATTATATATGACAGTGTAATAATAATAGAAATAAAGTGCACAATAAATGTAATATGCTTGAATCGTACCAAAACCATCCACCACACCCCAGGTCCATGGAAAAATCGTCTTCCACAAAAACAGCCCCTGGTGCCAAAAAAGTTGGGGACAACTATTCAGGATTACCTGTAAGATAGCTTGAAACTTTGTAATTCAGTGACTCTAAATACAAACTTATTTAATAATTCTTTGTTTCAGATGTTGAATTGTATCCTCTTTATAGCCAAAAACATTTGTTAAAAAGACTGACTTCTCCATTTTATTGCCTTTTTTTTTTTTCACAAATTAGTTGGTTGTGTTTATGTGGGTCACTTTCGAGCTCTCTATTCTTTTTCATGGATCTATTTGTCTGTTCTTTTGCCAGTAAAATGCTGTTTTGATTTATAGTTTGTCTTGAAGCTGAGAAGTGTCCATCCTCCAACTTTGTTCATTTTTAATACTGTGTTAGTTATTCTGAGTCTTTGTTTCCATAAAAACTTTAAATTTAGTTTGCTGATATCCACAAAATAACTTGCTGCTATTTTGATTAGGATTTCATTGGATCTACATATCAATTTGGGAAGAACTCTTGGTAATAAAGGTTGATTATCTTTTTTCCAAGATGCTTGAGACCAAAAGTGCTTCAGATTTTTTATTTGTTCTGATTTTGGAATATTTGCATTATACTTACTGATTGAGCATTTATTTCCAATCCAAAAATACAAAATCCAGAATGCTCCAAGGAGCATTTTCTTTGACTGCCATGTTGGTGGGTACTCAGAATGTTTCCAGTTTTGAAACATTTTGGATTATAGATTTTGGTACTTAGGGATATTCTCCTATCCATGAAATTGAATGTTTTTTCATGTATCTAGTTGTTGGATTTCTTTCATCATATTTTTTAGTTTTTCTCACTTAGATCATATATATATATATATATAGTTAGAATTATAACTATTTGATTTTGAGGAATGCTGATGTAAATGGTTTTTGTATTTTTAATTTCAAATTCCATTTGTACATTGCAAGTATACAGGAAAGCTTTTGACTTTTTTATATTAACTTTGTGTCCTGCAACCTTGTTATAGTTAGTCCCAGTTTTTTGCTCAGTTTCTTCAGATTTTCTACATGTATGACCATGTTGTTTGAGAAATGGACAATTTTATATTTTCCTTGCCAATTCATGCACCTCTTATTTTCTTTGTGTTACTGCATTAGATACAACATTTAATATAATGTTAAAAAGCAATGGTGGGAGTACATGCTTGCTTTGTTCCTGGTCTTAGCAGGAACACTTCTAGGGTCTCACCAGTAAGTATTGTGTGAGCTGTAGGTTTTTGTAGATGTTCTTTACAAGTTGAGTAAGCTCTCTTCTATTCCCAATTTGCTGAGAGATTTTTATCATGAATGTGTGTTAGATTTTGTTGAATGCATTTCTTGTATCTATTTGTGTGATCATGTGAATTTTCTTCTTTAGCTTGTTGGTACAGTGCATTACATTGATTAATTTTCATTTGTTAAAAGAGCCTTGCATGCCTGGGATAAATTCCACTTGTTCATGGCATATAATTTGTTTTATACATTGTTAGATTTGACTTTGATAATATTTTGTTGAGGATTTTGGTATCTATGTTCATGAGAGATATTGTTTTCTTGTGATATCTTTGTCCAGATTTGGTATTTAGGGTAATGCTGGCCTCATAAGATAAGGTAGGATGTATTCCTTTTGCTTCTGTCCTCTCAAAGAGATTGTAGATAGTTGACATAATTTCTTCCTTCAGTCTTTGACAGAATTCACCAGTGAATCCATCCGGGTCTAATACTTTCTGTTTGGGAATGTTCTTAATTATTGATAGAAATTTTGTTAATAGATATAGACATATTCAGATTTGTCTAATTCTTCTCATGTAAGTTTTGTCATATTGTGTCTTTCAAGCCCTTTTATGCAGGCTATCAAATTTATGGGCATAGAGTGGTCCATAGTATTTCTTTATTATCCTTTTATTGTTTATGTTATCTATACTGATGTCTCCTATTTCATTTTTGCTATTATTAATTTGAATCATCTCTCTTTTTATCTTAGCTGATTAAAGGTTTATTGATTTTATTTATCTTTACAAGGAATCAGCTTTTGGTGTCATTGATCTCTTTTACTTTGATTCACTGTTTTCAATTTTATTGATGTCTACTCTGATTTTTATTTTTTTTCTACTTAACTTCAAATTTAATTTGCTGTTCTTTTTCTAGTTTTCTAAGGTGGAAGCTTAGATCATTGATTTTAGATCGTCCCTCATATCTAATACATACATTCAAAGCTATATATTTTCCTTTGAGCACTGTTTTTGCTACATTCCACAAATTTTGATGTTGTATTTTCATTTCCATTTAGTTGATATTTTGACTTATGTGCTATTTGAAGGTGTTTTGTTTAATTTCTAAGTATATTGGTATTGGTTTTCGTTCTAATAGTTTGTAGCTAATTCAATCAACTGTGTGTATACACATACATGCACACACACACACACACCCCAATATATATGAATAAGTATAATTTTCTTTATAGTTACTGTGTTTTCAATTGTTTATTGTCCATTGCTTTGCACAGAACCTCTAGTTTAAGAGTAGGTAGACTTAATTCTTCCTGAATTTAATGAAAATGCTCCTAATTTCACCATTAAGTTTGATGTTATACTCTTTATTGAGACAATTATTGTCCCATATTTTTTATATTTTTGAGTGTTTATCATGAATGTTAAATTTTATCAAAAGCTTATTTTGTATTATTTTGGGATTGTTTCATCTTTTATTGTGATAATGTATTACATTGTTAAAATTTCTTGTATTTAATGGTCATTGCATTCCTGAGATAAAGTCTGCTTGGTCACTACCAAAAAGAAATACTGACTATATTTGATTTGCTAGTTTTTTTAAAAAAATTATGCACCTATATTCAAAGATTAGATAAGTCTATAATTTTCTTTTCCTTTTTGTCCTTGTCAGGCTTTGGTCTTAAGATTCCGTTGCCTATTGGGCGCTGTGCTTACTACCTGGCTGACAGGAGTTACCCTAAACCTCAGCATCACACAATATACCCTTGTGAAAAACTGACACGTGTACTCCTAAATCTAAAATAAGACTTGAAATTATTTTTAAAATTTTATTTATTTCTCCTTTGTCTGATATTTAATCATTTTCTATAAAAGGAATTGTCTCTTTTATATACATTGAAGAAACTTGTCTGAAAAACCACTTCTATAAGTTCATATTATTTGAAAAGTATTTCTATTTAGTTAACATGCTTTTCTCAAAAGTTTTTCTAAAAGTACCTATTTTGTTTAATTTTTTATATTTATAGAATCCTTTACACAAAATATTTTAAATTTTTGTTCTTTTTTATCTGAAATATTGCCTACATTTTCCATCCTAATATTGTTTACTTAAAGTTCAAATATAAGTGTTAGTATAGTAGAAAGCAGATACAAAAATAATGTATGCATGTTGTAAAAGGAATATTCATTAAAGTTAGGATAATTAAAATTCAGGTTCGTATTATTATATCCTTATGTCTTGGTAGAAAACAGATTTTAAAAATGGCTTTTGTACATTGAAGTAAATTGTACTCTATTACTAGTAGAATGGAAGTTTAAAAGCAGCTATTAGAAGAAAAATCTATTTTACTTTTATTTCTACATGCAGCTATTGTATGTATTCCCTGAAGCAGACTTTTATAATAGAAGATGCATGAGCTTTGCTGTTAGATGGACTTGGTTTCAGATTTCAACCCTGTTGTTTTTTCATTGTATAATGTTGAATAATTCACATAACCTATCTAGTTCCCTATTTGTAAATGTGAGCATACTTAAAATAATACCACCCTGGCAGGGTTATTTTAAGAATTACATACATAAAGCTCCTAATTCAGTATCCAGTACAGAATAAGCAATCAAAAAGAGTAAATAATCATTATTACATGTTTAGTAATTAACAGGTAAAATTTTTACTTGGCAAACTGCCTAAGAACTTTATGACAGTCTTCTATATCTAAATAATCTGTACAAAGGACATGATGTTCTGATATTCTGTTTTTCCTCAGCCATGTTAGCTCATTACTATCACTTTACATTTAAAAGTCACTATAAAAACACTGAAGAGAGTAAGGATTAGGGAGGTTGACTTTCAAAGAAGGAATCTTTTAGCAGTTTTACCTCAGTAATTTCAGTTTAAAATTTCACTTTGACCTTTATTTCTTAGCCTTAATACTATTTTCATCCCTAAACTGAAGATTGTCAAAATAAATATTTCATCTAGTGCCAAGGTCTTTCCCATCAGTTTTCTCTTAAATAGCTAAAACTGCTTGAGAATTCTGACTGAAGCTTATTAACTGAAGAAAATAATAAGTAAAGATATGTAATTTTGGAGAGATCCAAGATGGCCGATTAGCAACAGCTCAGGAATGTAGCTCCCAGTGAAAGCGCAGAGAACGAGTGGACGCCGCACTTTCCGACGAATTTTTGTTGCCCACAGACCGGGAGATTCTCGGCAGAGAAGACATACGGGTCGCCAGCGCGGCGCGGCTGTTTTCCCGGCGCCCCAGCGCGGCGCTTCCCAGTGCAGAGTATACGGGACGGTCGGGCTCGGCTGGTCCCATCCCCACAAGGAAAACAGCAATTGGAAGCGCTGAGGACTGAGAGTTTCACAGCAAGCACAGCAAACCCGGGAAGGTCTGGTTCTGTGGGCAACGGGCGTCCGCCAAAGGAAAACTAAGAAACAGAAAAAAATTTCATCACCGAGTGGAGAGAGATCCAAGATGGCCGCGTAGCAGCAGCTCAGGATTGTAGCTCCCAGTGAAAGCGCAGAGAGCAAGTGGATGCCACAATTGCAGACGAATTTTTGATGCCCACAGACTGGGAGATTCCAAGCAAAGGAGCCACCCGGGTCGCCAGCGTGACTCTTTTGGCCGGCGCGGCACTTCTCAGTGCGGAGTGTACAGGACTGGGTGCCCAAAGGCTCCGCTGGTCCCATCCCCACAAGGAAAACAGCAATTGGAAGCGCTGAGGCTGAGAACAAGCACAGCTGAACCCGGGAGGGCCCAGCTCTGTGGGGAAGGGGCGCCCCCTGAAGGAAAACTAAGAAACAGAAAAAACTTCATCACCAACAAGCTGGACGTCCACTCAGAGACCCAATCTGAAAG